>JAKTQT010000198.1:10127-28227 GCA_030579355.1 Botryozyma nematodophila | reverse complement strand
TTTTAAAGGACTCTCTTCTATTTTGTCTTTATTTTCTAATGTTTCATCGGAATTGGGAATTGGCGTTCCAGGGCGGTAGAAGTATCTTGGAGAAAGAGTTGGACTATAACTGTCTTCTTCGAGTTCTTGATCTACTGAAGCGAGTTCAGAATCTAAATTGTCGTCGGATGAGTCATCTACGTTTATAGTAATAATGGGCTTATGTTCTGCAAAAAAATTTTCACTTAACACATTTTGAAGTGAGCCATCAGGTTCAATAGGATTCTTATTAGAAACTTCATCTATGTCCAAAATCTCTTTTCTATTCAAATAATCTTTTTGAAAATTTAATTCATTTGGAATGAGACTATTTTCTTTTTGTTCAAGATTGTTGTACTTTGTATTGTTATCCTGTTCTTGATCAAGCATATTATTATAACTTTCATTATAAGATGGATTTTGGTGTGGAATTTGTGAATTTTCTGTAGATATTCTAATTGAATAGTGTAAATCAGAAGGAATATCGGTATGATCAGTATGAATAGGTAAAGAGTCTTTGTCATCTAAAAAAGTAGGTAGACTTATTTTCTTGTTAAAGCCATCATCAATTAAATCAATTGATGATGTTTGTTTGTTTGTATCATTATAATTAGAAGAAACTGCGTCTCCAGACTGTAGTTCAAGAATATTTTCTGAATGTGGAGACAAAGTAAAGTAGTTTACCTGAGCGTCAGTAATCGACGAAATTGGGTTTAGCTCCCCGAATGAATCTTTTTGCGGTTTTAAAAGTAAATTCATGTGTAATGAATTTAAATCAGAAAATGAATTAGATGGGGAAAATTTGATATCTGACATATTGTCAAGTAAGTTTCCACCACTGAAAGCAATAGTATTCGAATTTAAATTTGAAGAGATTGCAAAAGAATTACTATTTAATTGTTTAGTTTTTTTAGGAAAACAATTGTTAATTTCATCTTGATTTTCAAGATTTTTGATGTCGTTTATTGTTTTCTTTTTCGTGTCAAAATCTGAATTCTCTTGGTGATCTAATAGTTTCCGTTTTTTAACATTAGGATAAGTTGGAATAATTAGATTTAATTTTCCAATGGCATCAGAAAAGCTTGGTGGTGAAGACTCTTCAGGCACATTTCCTATACCGGGTGGAAAACCTTGCGCAAAGTAGAATGGGATGGTTTTGTTAGGATTTTGATCATATTCATTCGTATAATTAAGAACATTTTTAAAGTTATCTAATCTGTAATTCGACATATTATTTATCAACAGATTGTAATATATAAATGTTATGCAACTTTAAATTAATCTTTGTCTAATAAAATAGAACTGTCTTGTATAATAGTAATATAATATTAATTATAAATTTACGAATAGTTACTATTTTTCACTTTATAGTGTTTTATTGCTGAAAATTAAAAAGGGATTTTAAATAAATAAAAATAAACTGACTTGTCTTCTGTTTTGTCTGTTTCTTCCCTGACAATTCCAAACAGCTCGAATTGTCTTTTTTATCGATTGCTAGCGTATAACAACAACTCAATTAGTTACATGCTATCTTTTCTTCTTTTTTCTTTTTCCCTCCCTAAATTCTTTAATTATTAATTTTCTTTTCAAAAGAACTTTCAAAAGAATAGATAATTGAAACTAGAATTGTAAGATTTAATTTTTTTTATTTTCTTTTACAAGAAAAGATAATTAAATTTTATCAATTGAAATAGGTACAAGTGTCAGTTGTCAAGGGAATATATTATAATGTTTCTATTTATTACAGTAATTGTCATTTATTTATTATCACTATTTATATTATTGTTTATACAGTTACTATATAATTGTTATGTTATTAAAATACTTTATCCTATACTATCACTATTAATTCATATATTAATATCTTATATATTTTACTATAGTATATTATCACTGTATGATTGTCATCTTTCTATCCGATATTGTACATTTTCATTACTATATAATCATCTTATTGTATTGTTCCATTGTGATTGTTTCATATTGCATTCATTGTCATGGTTATGCGCGTTGAGTATATAGTTTTGAATCATTCACGTGTTTGACATTTTTAATTTATAGCACCCTATAATATATCTCATACAATACTATAGGATACTGTGTAAATTATTAGAATTATATATGATAATTATATTTATTACTATACTTTAGACTATAAAATTATGAAATACTTCGCATATATATAGTGGGTATTATAGATTTATAAATTTCGTTTGTTTTCCTATATTATAGTAGCATTTGTTTCATTTGAATTTAAAATTGTTTTTTTCTTCACCATTTTTAATATTTTTAATTTTAGTTCTTCGATTAGCGCTCATTGTTTAATAGTAAAATATTTTTTCCTACGTTGTATTTGTTGTATCGAAGTATATTATATAAATTATAAAGTAAATTATCATATTCTTATAATATATTATACTATATACTATATACTATATACTATATATTATATATGAAATCATAAGTATTCTACATTGTAACAGTGTTTAAAGAATCAATCATACTTTGAGCCAATTTTTGTATTTTCGAATCAGAATGAGCATCCTTTTGAAAACAAAATGCTAGAGAAAGATGGGTAGTTGTTATGGCTGATACTGAAATATTAGCACCGTATATATTGATAGACTGAGCAAAAATTGCATCTTGTATATAATTTTGCAAATTTAAATTATTTTTAGATTTTAAAACCCATGTAGTAAGGTCAGATAATTCAATCGTAGAAGGATCAGCCTTTTTTGAAAAAAATTCTATCCATTTTTGTGGATAAGTACCTATATAGTTTAAATACATGAACAATTTAGAAGCTTGGATTTTATTTTGTGAAATAAATCGTTTATATGAAGTTGCAATCTCCCAGAAATTATTCAAATCATTATATAAGTTATAGTCGGTAGAATTCACAGTTTCTTCTAAACATCCGACATAATTACCAATATAATTGTCAGGAACAGGCGGGGAACAATATCTTCGGGAATTGACTGGAACACTAAAAGTTATATGGTCAGGAGAATAGTTATTAGAGACAAGGGCATATTTCAGGGCAGTCATAATAGCCGAATGCAAAGAAACACCATGAATTTTACATTTGGACCTGAGTTTAGTTACATTAGTGAATTCAACTAGAAGTAGTTCAGTTTGCGGTTTAATACTTTCTTTAGTTCGCAAACTATCTGTCGCAGTTGCATTTGAGCTCGTAAACAAAGAAGAAAGTAATTTCTTTATTAGATCCAAATAGGATGGAATGGGCGGATTACATTGATCGTAAGAAGGAAATACATTAAAAGGAATTTTAGAAAAATCATATAAAGTATTCAAAGAATCAACTTCATCCTCAGAATTTGAATAAACTAATGGCAAAAAAGAATTAAAAAAAGCCAGCATCGAAGATGCATCACCAATTAAATGATTCCATACTAATACAAATGAATACAGATTAGAAGAATCAGAAGGATTTAAAAAATACAATTTCCATAAAGGAGAATTGGAATTAGCATGAAATAAATAATTACATTGTAATTGAATGAACTTATCAATGGATGAAGAAGAAGAAGAAATTGATTGAAATACTAAATTAAAAAAAGATTCAGCACTGGTTATTTGTATCGGAATCCAATTTGGATTAGAAGATTCAATATTTTCAACAGTGCCAAGCAAGATAGGATATAAAGTGAACATTCTAGCCAATGCCGGGTAAATCTTCTTTAAATCCGGGGATTTGTTCAGCCGGACAGAAAATACAACCGAGCCATACGATTTCAAAGCAGTTTTGTGCACTGGTATTTTTCTTGTAATCCTAATAAGCGGTTTGACTCGTGCGTCATGGTGTTGGAGTAAGAGAAATTGTTGGTTGTAGTATGGTTGCTATGATTGAAACGTATAATACATCAAGTATATAATATCTCAACTACGAAATATACAGTCCTTTTTTGTTATATAATATGTATTATACTATTTACAATATATACATGTAACATCTACATATAGTATCTACATATCCTATAATATTCTAAATTGCATGAATATATTATTTACATATTTTAAACTATTTTTTCTTTTGCTATTTAACATTATATACTTAGTATATAATATTTGACATTTATTGTATACCGCGCTATTTGCGGATTACTTAATGACTACGAATAAACATTACAAATACGATTATATAATCAATCTTTTAATATTACATAATACGTACCTTGTGCCTCGTTCCTTGTTCCTGCTCCCTACTTTTTTTTTTTGCTTATGACATAATAAAAAATATAATATTTTTTTATAATTTATATTATTAATATTTTTTTTAAATTAATATTAGTAATATAAATTATTTATTAATTATTATTTTAGCTTTGTTTATTTATTGCAATATGTATTTTAGTTTAGTTTATTATCTATGATAGTTGTACTAAATTTATACCGTAATATAGTTACCAATAATAGCACTCAATAGTACATAATAGTAATCAATAGTACGAATTGGATAAAAAACTGTTAATTAGTAATATAAAATATATGTCGTATAATTTATATTAGTTTGTATTAGTGCAAAAAAAGACGCTAATGAGTGTAATTAAGTGCAACCGGAGACACTTCCATATTTGGAAGCGGCTAAACCATTGAGGACATGGATCCATATTAGGAAACTTATTAATTGATTAATAATAAACACGCACTTTTTGTATTATTTACCTTATACGAAGAATATTATTAAATTAATATATTTTATACATATTATACGAATATAGTTTATTTTTTCATATTAGTATTAGGCGTTATTTTTATGTTTTATTAGGTTATTATTGTATTGTTTGCATTATGTGTTGTTGCAATATTATGTTATATATTTTTATATAGTAAATACATACTGATGTACACTATTTACTTCGTTTATAGAGTATTATGTATTTAATATATTAATTATACAAATCAGGTCACCTAGGTACAGATTTGGAACCCCTTCATTCCAAAGAAGTGTATTAGTAATATTATTACTAATGTGCTTAGTCATTATCGGTGCGGATGACAAAAGCGGAAGAGGCGTTTCCTGATTGTGAAATTAATAAATTAGATACGAAGTAATTAATTAATAGACTATACACTTTGAATATAATATATTTATTAATGTTAAATATAAATTGTAAACATTAATTAGTTTTAAATTTTATGTACATTAAATATATAAGTATTTACAATATAATAGAAATATTCAAAAACATAATTTTAAAATTATAAAACTTGTAATAAATGTACAGGTTATTAATATGTACATAGCAATTACTAAAAGAGAATAATATAGAGTCTATTAAAATATCAGTTGAATATCCATAGCAACACGCGTATATTATAATAGACGACTACTAAAAAAGGAATATACAATTACAAATGTATACGTACATTCAACAATCTCGTAAAGTAAAAAAAATATATAAAATTTAAGCTTCTTACATAGGATTTAAAAAAAAAAAAAGGATTTATAGATTTTAAAATAAATATATACAATAAACACATTATAAAATAAAAGAATAATGCAATAAACATATATAATAATAATACATACACTAAAACAAATCTAATTTGTAAACATTAGTAAATACATTAATTCAAAAATGATTTAATTAATTAATATTTCCAATCTCTTAGTAATCATCTATTGCGATGAGTCGTGCTAGTGAACGCAGTCAAGCGGAGTCCAAGCAGAAACGGGACGTGACTTAAACTTTTAAATAATAATAGTAAATAATATGCGAAGAAGTAATTAATTAAAATAATATAATGTAGAATGCACTAGTGTTTGTTTTTTATTGTACACTGTATATTTCTTGTATATTATATATTTTATTATATTTTGTATATTTTATATTTTATATATTTTATATATTTTATTATATATTAGTATATATTACTATATACTATATATTATATCATACATATAAACAATATACTACGTATATTATTTATTTTCTGATTCCTTTCTGACGTGCGCTATTACACTAGTCAGGAACACATTATTTTCCTTAGCACTACATAACCACAACATAAAGTAAACAAAAAAAATATAAATAATTAACCTTTTCCAAATTAAGTTTCATCTCCGGTTGTTTAAATTACTTTTATTATTATTTTATTATTATTATAATATAATAAAATATTATATCATTATTAATAACAGTTAGAGTAATTAGTATAGTATTTTTTACTATACTACTATTTAACTTTATATAAACTTTAATCGGGAATTAAAACCAAAAAGGAATTTTGTTTACGAGGTTATTCAGCATTGTTAACTTTAATAATTTAAATGCTCACGATCATTAAGGAACACTAATAGGTTAATCTTGGACTGCGTTATTAGCGTTTATTTAAGCATTTTATTATTATTATTGTTATTAAGATTATTTAAGCATTTAATTTTATTCTATTCTATTTTATTTTATTTTATAGCATTTAGTAATTGATTAATTAATTAATTGGTTAATCAACTCTTTTAACTTAATAACCTTATTATAGCATATTATCAACTCATTAGGATTATTCCCACTCAAAGAAATTAATAATCATCCTCTTGTTTACATTCTTTGTTTACTTATTGACTATTTTGGATTAAAGTGCATTTTTTTTTCTTCCTTCTTTTTTTTATAATTATTATAATAATTATAAAAAGCAAAGTCAAATAGAAATTATATGCTTCTTCTAAATTGTTTACATTTATACCAATTAGGAACTTTGTTTACCTCCAATCTTTTTTTCATCGGACATTCAATGCAATCAGAATTAATATAAAAGGCTACTTTCCTGATTTATTTTTTTATAATCAATTCATCTTCGGTATTACTTTATTTTCTTAGTTATACAATAATATTTGAATACTTTCAGCTCTCTCAAAATTTCATTCAGCCTTTATTCACATTTCATTTAACTTTATTATTCATATATATAATATATTCAAAGTATATATTATTATATATATTCTATATTATTATACATTTCATTATCATGTCTCCTAAAGCTCAGGGCTGCGATCGATGCAGAAAATCGA
Organism: Botryozyma nematodophila; assembly: GCA_030579355.1. NCBI lineage: Eukaryota > Fungi > Ascomycota > Trigonopsidomycetes > Trigonopsidales > Trigonopsidaceae > Botryozyma > Botryozyma nematodophila. The sequence goes on along the minus strand of JAKTQT010000198.1, from coordinate 21,176 downwards.
AAAAAAAATGCGACCTCGAATATCCGGTCTGCGGAAGATGCTATAAAAGTAACAGGGAATGTGTATGGCCAAATTCATCCTTCCAAGGTCCTGAATATAATCATCCATCAATAGACGCTGGTCGTTTACAATCCTATGAACAAGTTGCTGACTTTGTAGTAATAACTTCACGTGAACATTCATTGATTGCTCAATATAATTCAAAAATTTTACCACTCTTGATGTCTCCACAATATTATACTAATTCTTCAAGATTTGCTTCTGAATTAATCTTTTCAAATAGAACTGTTGCGAAAGCTGTTTGCGCTCTTGCTTCTGCCTACTTAGAATCATATCCAACCACATCTCCATCTTCTCCACAATCTCCTCAGCCACACCAAATCTCAAATTTTAACTCCTCTCCTAATTCGCTTGGTAACTTTAGTTCTTCTCCAATCTCCTCATCATCTTCTTCTGAATCATTCACCGACAAAGCTCGGAAGTTTCATTTAGAAGCAAAAAGATCTTTATACAACTCCGTTCATAATGAGAAATTAGGTGGTTCTGAAGATTGGGTTTTATTCACAACTTTATGTTTATCTGCCTATGAGCGAAGAAGGTTACCTATAGCAACTTCAATCCTTACATCTACAATTAATATGAATAACCCTATCTCCTTCCCAAGTGTATCTCTCTCAAACACGAATACTTCCGCTTCCACTATTACAATTACAAATACATCTGCGAACACAAACGCTAACACACCTACAAACGCTTCTCCGATTATAACCGCAAATACATCCGGTTCCTCCACAACTCCAACTTCAACTCCTAATCTTAATACTTCCAATGTATCAACCCCTAATACATCATCTGCTTCAGCTAAAAATAGACTTAAAACTCCACCAACTTTATCTACTGACACAATAGTTGCAACTTCAACTACATCTCCATACAGATCTTTTTCTATGGCAATAGATTTAGCCTCAAAAGGTTTAATGGCTTGTACTGATATTATGAGAATTTTTTTAGGAAATAAAGAAAATGTGAAAGATTTATTGCACTCAGACCCCCCGCCTGAAATTTCTGCAATAAATTCTTATGCTTCTTTTATAAGGTCAATGTTAACCTCTTGGATGACTCAAGTGTTAACAACTATATGTCCACTAGGAACTGATTGGTTCTTTATCAATGATGTAATCGTTACATATAATGCTATAAATCAACCACTCTCATCTGCCTTTAACTCCGGTGCCAAAAATGCATTTATAAATCCTGCCATATCGGTTATTCCGTTGGATTTCTTCTCATGTGTTTGTCAGGTTGCCTGTCTTTCACGTCAAGCCTATTTAGTTGATTCTCAATTACGTACAGCAACTAAATTAATTGAATATTTTAATTCTTGGATTTATCTTTTAGATCCAATACTTATTCCAGTTCCAATCACGCCTACTAATAGTTCTCAACAACAAAATCTAGATCTTTCAAACCAATCTATTAATAATCCTCCAAGATCCTCAAATCGATCCACTACTTTAAAACCTAGTATAATGGATCTGACTCATCACGGTCATTCAAGTTCTAATTCAAACTCAAACTCAAATTCTGCAGCTTCAACTTCCTCATCTCCTTCAACTTCTTCCAATTCTTCCCCGATGTCTCCAGATTCTTTACATAATCAAAATAATAATTCAAACATGACAAATGACTCAAATGTTTTATTAGACCCAATACAATATAATCCACATGAACATGACCAATACCAATATCAATTTCAACAACTACAAATACAGCCACAACAACAAATTCAATCACAAAATCAAAATGCAAATCATCAATATAACAATCTTTCAAAGCAACCGTCTTTACAAAATATTTTATCTCCATCTTCTGTTGCTTCATCTCCACATTCAACTTTATCTGCTTCTCCACCAGCAACTCATCATGCGTCACCTTCCTCATTTTCATCCACATCTTCATTTTCAAATTCATCTTCTCCTCTTAATTTCGATGCTTCACAACAGCAACAACAGCAAGCATTTTATGAACAACAACTAATGCCACCACCTTCGGGATTTCCACAAACACGTGATAGACAAGCATCCAATGCTCGCTCGTCATTTTCTGGAGGAAATAATCGACAAGTTATTATGAAAAATAAATATGGAACGCGCGTTGGAATGACTGAGTCAATGGCTTTACATGTATATATTTTATCGGTTGCTAGTTCTATTGTACTAATAAGACTTCTCAACTCTGGGACAGTAACAGTATATGATACAACTATACGAAAATTAGTGCAGAGTGGCATAAAAGGTCTAAACGATCTTTTAAAAGCCGATGAGGATCAACGAGCTAACGATATTGCTTCTGGTTTTAGACCAAGACCGGGAATGATTGCTGGCGCTTTATTACTTTGGCCTATATTAGTATTCGCATGCGCGGCGCATTCTACCGATATTTTATGCGATGATCTAGCACCGTCTATTAACTATTTATCAAGTATTGATTACACAATTGATGCACAAATTGTATTATTAATGATTGAACGACTTAAATATTTTAAATCTATTCAACCACAAACATTGGAAACAGTAGATTTTGGATTTAAGTTTATTACAGGACAAAATTCTAATTGGTTAGATTATATTTCATAATCACTTACAGACGTTAATTGTTATTTATTTATTTTTTTATTAATTTATTTATTATTATTATTATTATTATGTATTGGTTAATTTGCATTTTGGTTAATCTTGTATATTTATCATGGTTTATTTCTTGTATTATTAATTATTTTGTTTATAATTACTGTATTTATTATTAATATTGGATTGTTTTTATATTTATTACTTATTATTAATATTGGATTGTTTTTATATTTATTACTTATTATTCATTATTTCTAGCTATTATTTATTTTTTATTGGATTGTGTATTATTTATTAATTGGATTATATTCATTATTTGGATTCTTATATTGGTTACTATAATTGGTATTTATTGGATTTACAGTGTATTTATAGTTATTGTACTTATGTAATTTACTTGTATTGTATTTTGAGATTTACAATTCAATTTTTAATAAATTATTATATTTAATTATTATATTTAATTATTTATAACTGTGCTTGAATGAGTTGCGAAATAAGAAAACCAAAATAAAAAAAATTCAAACTATAAACTACGTGTACTTCGTTAATTTTAAAATTGTAGCATAAAATGATTTATGAAAGACCAAGGGCGGTGAAACCATCTGGGGTGAGAATTGAATCGAGACCTTCATAACCAACCAAATCACGCTCATGATAATCTTGGGAACCTTTATAATCTTCAGGTGATTCGCCATTTAAAAAATCCCTTGCTTGGTTTTTAATATAAAATTTATTCTTTTCAGTTGAAGGAACAGCTGCAATATAAATTACTGCAGAGACAGAATCACCAGAATGTTCGATTTCAACCGCATGTACAGTATCAGTATGCCACCACAATGAATCACCTGGTGAAAGAGAAGGAATATTTATAAGATTTTGACGAAGATTAAGATGAGGATGTGACTTGGGTGAAAGGTATTGCGACGTATGTTTGAAACTACCTGGGAACCAGACTTTAGTAGGATCAGTTATTAAAGACCAATTTTGAGGGTCAAGATATTCATCATCATAATCATCATTAGATGAGGAAGAGTCAGAATCAGACTCAGATCCTAATTTGTCTATATTCGAAGAGGAAGGTGGTTCAAAGAATGGTCTTAATAAAATATATGCGATAACAGGACGAACATAAGGATAAAGCATTATACTTCCTTGCTTTGGACCAGTTGGGGATAAAGCAGTCCAGCCTTGGAAAGCACGAAAAATTGAAGAATGAGCAGGACCAGGGAATGATTCTTGCTTTGCGTACTTTCTGATAGTCATATCATAAGGATCTAGATGCTCAGGGAAACCAGAAAAGATTTTATCATAAACAGATCTATAGGTTGGGTCGAACCATCTACACAAGGAGCCAGCATCAATATGTGGACCTAAACCACGCATTGGTTTACCAGGATTTCTAATGCGAATTGCATCAGCATAAGTTAATGGTTGAATAAAATCATTTTTAGTAAAGTTCGACTTTCTATTTTGGAATTGATTTCGTTTACCTTGTTTTCCATGAATATTATTATTATTATTATTATCATTATTATTATTATTATTCTCATCATCAACACAATCATCATCTGACCATAAGGCATTTATCCATTTTTGAGTATTTAAATGATTTTGATGTGATCTAAGTTCAACTTGAGCAGGTGACCAATATAAAGTTTTAATACATGGATTATCTAAAGGCCAACCTTTAATTTTATCATTATTTTGTTCAATATAATCAATAGATTTTGTTAATAAATGAGTAGCATAATCAGAAGGAACAGTTTCCTTGACAACAAAGCAACCAATTTCTTTAATTTTTTCCTTTTCAAGATGGTCAAGATGATGTAAATCAGAATAATTAATCTGGGGAATAATATTTGATTTTTTAAGTTTAATTTCTTTTGAAATTTTTTTTAATTCAGAACATGTTTTAAGCCATGCGGTTTTAAGTTGGTCGGGCGTATATGTATTTAAAATTTCGGTTGCAGCTTGAGTTTCATAATAGTTTTCGATATCACTAGAGGATTTAGGTTTAGAATAGGATGGCCATAAAGCCCATGGGTCAGAGATATGTGGAGCAGGCATAGTGTGTATTATAGATATTATATGAAATGGAATGAAATATATGATATTAGAAGTATAGTATGATATGTATAATATATACTATATATAATATATAATATATAATATATAATATATAATATATGCAAGTGTAAATATCTTATTAAAATAGTAATAATAGAACTATACTATATAATATATAAACACTATAATAATAATATTGTAATAGTTAAACAATGAATATAGTCAATATAATACAATAAGCTTTCTGTCGTACAGATGCTCTTTATATAGAAATTAGTATCGGGTCTGAGCGAGACTTGTTGTTATGGAAATGTTTGTGTTTAGATCTATTGTTTATTTGCGAGTATTATTATTTTATTTATTATAATATACACATATATATATATTGTATTTATTTATTTATTTATTATATTTATTATATTTATTTATCTTTTACTATTACTATTATAATATAATATATCATTATATCATAGTGATAAGATAAGTTCATTATGTAATTCAATGTTTTACTGTAGAGAAAGGAGGAGATAGGACCAAATCAAGTCCGGTCTCGGACGTCTAGTTGCGGATGAGTGTCCTTTATAATACTATGTACAAAGTACTATAGAATATCACATAGTACATAGTATATTACATAGTATATTACATAGTATAATTCTTAGTATAATTCTTAGTATAATACCTAGTATATTACTTAGTTTATTATCTAGTATATTATTGAATATAATATAGATTTTAATGTAGCATATAATAACAACAATAGTAATAATAATAGTAGCAAAATATAACATACTCGTACATAATTGTAAAACAATCGTATAATCGCACAATAATTGTATATTAAAGAAATTAATTAATTAATTAATTAATAAATTAACATTCCTATAACAACATATCCGTTTGTGGAAAAGGATGAGATGAGATAATATAAAAATAATAATAAATATTATGTTTTATAAAATACAATCATATTATAATATTATACTAATATACTACTAATCTAACTACTTCAACTATACTGAAAATCTACATATTCATGCAGATAAGATTCGTTTACTTCAACTCAAAAATTAGATATTTCGGAATATATTAATCTCTTCCGTTGAAATGTGGCTGCTGTACATAGAATAGAAATTATACATACAAACTATGCATGCTATAGTATAATAAGAATCACGGTGAGGTATTAAGTATACTAACCGTATGTAATATAATAAATAATTTAAATAAGTAATTTAACTAAGTAATATAAATAAGTAATATAAATAAATAATATAAATAAATAATACAAACAAATAATATAAATAATTTAAGAAAAAATAATTAATTAATATTACCCGTAACTCCTTTTTATTTAATCACATTTGTTTTCTTTTTTCGCTCTTATTCGCTTTTTTTGTCTTTTAATTTTTTTTTTCTCTTTATTTTACACTAAAACGAATTACGCTCGTATTATTGGCTAATAATTTAATATTAGTAATTGATTACTAATAAATTAATTGTTGTTTATTATCTATTTTTCTACTATCACATATCTATTAATATAAAAATAAATTAAATACAGTAAAAAAAGCACTAATAATAGCAAAATAATAAAATAATAATATTAATATAATATATAATTTAATATAGTAATATTAACTTTATCACAGTTCGGAAAATTCCCATTGGTTATCACAATCTTGGTTAATATTTTTCTTTATCTTTATATTATCTTATTTTTATTATTTTACCATGCAATATAAATAGCTATGCTGAGAACCTTTTACTTTACTGGTATAACTAATTATATATTATACTATTCTATATTATATCAATATTGATATTAAGATTCATTATACTATACTATATAATAGTGATATATTCTGCTGGAGAATTTTACTTTTTAGCATACAATAGCAGTTACAGCAGCAGTAATAATAACAACAACAACAACAACTATAGTATTAAACTGCCTTATTTTTAGCATTTTAAATTAAATTATTGGCGTTATTCACATTTTTAGACGCACTTTCTATCATAAACAAAATTATATATACTTTGCTAATATATATATATATAAATAGTGATAAACTTTCGCATACTATACTAATACGTATTATATATAGGAAACATATAATATACTATATAATATAATATTCTATATAATATAATATTCTATATAATATAATATTCTATACTAGTTATCAACATGGCGCTCGGAGAACTCTTCTCATCCAATATTCAACTTCATAGAAGTAAAAATGAAAGAAAATATTTATCCAAATTAGTCCCTAATTCTCAAATGGGTTTAGTTCTTTGTATGTACTTTGTTGGTGTTACAAATAGTGGTACTATGGGTTATGATACCATGATGATGGGCTCTCTTAATGTTCTTCCACAATATACATCTTATTTTAGTTTGACTCCCGCTACAATGGGTTTAAATACTGGCTCTGTTTGGATCGGTTCCGTACTTTCATGTTTACTTATGCAACCTTTTTCTGATAAATGGGGTAGAAAAGTTGGTATTCTAATTTCCTCTATTATTGCAATTATTGGTGTCATTATCCAATCTTGTGCTGTAAATATTGCAATGTTCATTGTTGGTAGAATTATTATTGGCTTTGGTACTCAACTAGCTTCTGCTCCCGCTCCTACTTTAATTTCTGAGGTTGTACCTCCAAGATTACGTGGTTCAATTTTAGGTTTATATTTTTGTGCTTTTGGTATTGGTGCTCTAATTGCATCTGGAATTACATATGGTACGCAATCAATAGACTCAACTTGGGCTTGGAGAATCCCATCTCTCCTTCAATTATTTTTTTCAATAATGTGTATAATTATGTTACCTTTCACTCCAGAATCTCCTAGATGGTTGATTGATAATAAACAACCTGAAAAAGCTTTGGAAATTATTGAAGTTTCTGAAAATATTTCCCCTAATGACGCCCAAGTAATTGTTGATAATATTAATAAAACAATCCAAATCGAAACTGCAATCAAAATGAAAAATAACACTTTTAATCCCTGGAAACTTTTATTAGTAAACCCATCTATACCAAATATGCGTCGAATCTTAATCATATTCTCTTTAGCAATGTTAATTGAACTAGGTGGTTCATCCGTTTGTTCCTTTTTCATGACTGTTGTACTAACCCAAGCTGGTGTAACTAATGTTAAAACTCAGCTTGAGGTTGCCATAATACAATCTGCATGGTCTCTAGTTATTTGCTATTTAGGTTCACTGACTTTTGATAAATTGGGTCGCAAAATTCAAGCTTTCATTTCAACTGTTGGTATGATTGTTTCATTTTTCATTTTGGGTGGCTTAGTTAAAAAATATGGTGGCGAATCTGCTGATTCTTCTAATAAATCAGGTCAATATGGTGCTGTTGCAATGATGTTTATTTTCACAGGTTTTTATGCTTTTACTTTCACTCCAATAAATTGTTTATATCCACCAGAAATTTTCCCTTATTCTTTAAGATCAACTGGTTGCACTATTTTCAAATTTTTTAATGCTGGCTCTGGTTTAGCTGCCTCATTCATTCTTCCAATCGGTATGGCTAATATCGGATGGAAATTCTATATGGTAAATGCTGGTTATGACATTCTTTTCCTACCAATCATTTATTACGTCTGGGTTGAAACAAAAGGTCGTTCATTAGAATCGATCACAGAATTATTTGGGGACTCTCTCTCCGATCAGGATAACCAACTGAGTTATATAAATGCTGTTTCTACAAATAAGTCTTTATCTGATGATGAAGAAATTATTGGTGTCGATGTTAAACTCTCGAAAGAGTATTCTTAGTTTATTGTTTTATATAGTTGTTTAGTTAATTACTTTGTTTTTGTCTACGTTGTAAATGCTTTTAATATAAATACGGTATTACGTTTAATAATAATAATCATCATTGAAAAAATACTGTATACTAAAGTTTTGATTAGGGGCGATAACATTATGCTCATTTTTATTTTTATAAAAAAAAAAAAAAAAATTAGCTCCATATTGTTAAGCAAATCGAGTTCCTTTAGAAATAATATCTAAACTAATTTATTAATACACCGGATTTATGAAGAACGAGCGTTGTCTTCTTTATCCGGTATGGAAACCTGAATATTAAATAATAGATTCTACCTTTAGTTTTTAAAGAAACTATAATTTAACAACAATTTCGACATCTGTGCAAATAAACAATATTATCTTTAGTCTTTAAAACTTAGGAAATAGTAAATTAGATATCATTATAGAAAATTTTAAAAATGTGAAATATATAGTTCCTTAAACTTAAATAAGTAGATATAATTCCAGTCTTAGATAACATTTAGAGAGCAAATATTATTACTTCTTTACATTGGCAAATCTCTACTAACGTAATCAACCTTTAAAAATATCATTCTCGTCAGTTTAGTATCCAATCATAAAAGACAACCTATTAGTAAATACTCTTCCATATTGTAGATGTTTTTGAAAAAATTCAAATTAAAACAAACTAAACTAAAAGAAAAGAAAATTCAGTGTTTCAATCATATAAACAAAGAAAACAGATCTAAATAAAAAAAAAATAAAATAAAAGTTATTAAGCTTTCTTTATTTCGAACTTGAATAATATAATGATTTATTAAAGTCATTAAGTGATTTAAGAAAAATAAAAAATATTTAATTATATTATAAAAACACATAGCAACCACAATATATAATAGATTTTCCGTTCGTCGTGTAATTAAAAATAAACATGAAAATGAGGGGAATACGCTTTAATTTGTAGTAATAAATAATACATAGATAATCTTAGCGTAATGTATAAATTAAGTTTTTATTGGTTTCTAGCCATTTTTTGAATTTTAATAACAAATTTGAACGATGATGAGTTTTCACTCACTATGAATCGAAAAACTGTTATCAAACCATATTTTTTTTGTGAAATAAAGTCACCTGAATCAAACAATAATTTAATTTTAAACACCAAGTTTAGGGTTTTTAATATGTGATATACGTTTTTATTGAGATGATTTCAACATAACACTCTACTTTTTTTCTTACTTTCTTGTATACAAGTACATATTATTTACAACATACTCTGAATACTCTGTATACTCTTTACACAAATTATTAAAATTATATAAGCTGAAAGTAAATTAAATTACATTACAATAACTAATAGGCAAGAAGTAAAAATTAATATACTAAAACTAATAATTATTTAATAAACTAATTAATTAACTAATTAATTAAATAAATTAAATTAAATTAGCTAATTAAGATGTGATTAGTAATAACTTTTATAAAACGTACCTAAACTATTACACAACAAAGAATAATTACGCGATTACGAAGCACTTAACAAATAATAATCAAAATCTAAACTAATAAAACAAATACAATAATAAATACTAAAAAATTTAGCTCAAGAAAACAACCTCATGTAAAATAAAATAAAATAAAATAAAATAAAATAAAAACTTTAATTTAGAACAAAGAAAACAAATTTCTTATAAACGATGATAATCAAATACCAAAATTCTAATTTAGAAATTTTTAATTTGACTCAGAGAAAAAGAAAAAATATTTTTGAATTCCATAGAAACGAAAATGCAAAAAAACATCAACAAGTAATATAAACCTATTCCTTATTTTAGAGAATAGAATAAATCAAAAGAGCGTATGCTGAGATAATAGAATTACAAAAAAAAATAGAACAAATGAGAAATAAAAATGAATCTTAAATGATAAATAATGATAATTAAACCATACGTATAAATAGACATAATTAATAAATAACAAACGCTAAAAAGAAAAAACGACACGGATTTTTATTTGCCGATCTTTTATCCATTTTCCCGTATTTAATTGTCATAGTTACACTATAAAAAAAAACCTACCGTAATTACGTCTACAGTATTAGTTACATCATATATCATAACGGAGTTAACTCAGCTGCAATAAAAAAATTCGCTTTTTCTGGGATCCGAATAACTACATACAAAAGAGTAAAATTGCCAAAACATCAACAGTATAAAATCCATCGATCTTTTTTTAATATTACTTTCTCCATATTTTTTGCTTGTTTATTCTACAAATTTTTAGATATTTTTTGAAAATTTTTTAATATTTTTTCTATTTACTAATACTACACATTTTGACTACAAACTATTTTACTATAAACAAAACTACAAACTATAATTTATTTTTTAATATAATATAAATATTAGCTCGCAAATTTAAACATTTTTTCACGGGTATCGGTTATACCGTCTATTTTAATCCCGAGTCGCAAATTAGTCTGTTTTATAACTTACAACTCATCTTTATTTTCTTGGTAAAGGATATAGGGTTTATTACCTAATATAGAAATTTCTAAGC
>JAKTQT010000197.1:12352-25972 GCA_030579355.1 Botryozyma nematodophila | reverse complement strand
CAACTAGCGATTGTATTTGCTCTATTCCATTGTTGTTCAAATTTACCACCTTTTGCCAGATCAGTTTTTATAGCGTAGGCACAATTGGGCGAGTATAACAAAGCAGAAACCACTACTTTAGGAGAAGTGAAAAACAATGAACTTCCTTGAGGAAATCTTAATTCATTTTCTATTTCATTTAACTCTGACTTTGTGTATGGGAGAGACTTGAAATGAAAATAACCAATTAGTTCACAAGAATTTTCTACATTTAATGAATCCTTTGAACGTTGAGAAGATTCATATAACTCGCTCTCTTTTGCTTCATTTAGGTAATTTATATACTCATCCTGTTTAAATAAAATAAACTCTTTAGCGGAATCAAATTCGGTATTAGTAAAAACAAGTTGTGGTATTCCTAAAAAACCTTGAAAAGAGCTTGAAGTCGATGACACAATTGCATTCCCAGTAGAATTGAAATGCAATCCATGAAGTGTAAATTCTGCTAAACTGTCACCTTGTTCATTCATTATTTGAGTTAATATAGTTAAATATGAGTCATTAGAAGCGGGGATTTCTTCTATTTTAAAAGATATTCGTCCAGAAGATTGCGTAATATTATTTTGATTTTCAAAAAAGTTACTTTTATTTTCTTGTTGGTTTTGATTTATAGAATTTGATAATGAAGTATCTTGTACATCATCCGCTGATAAGATATTAATATCTGATTGAGATGTTTGATTAAATTCAACAGGAGAAAGATCTAAATTTAACTTAGACCAAGTTCCATGTAAAAATGCAGAATTATTTGAATAATAGGAATGTTTATAAATATTATTTTTATCAAGTGATTCATTTTCAGAATTCCATAAATCAGTAGCTAAATTTTTTATTTGACTATCTAAAGTAAAATTTTTCATACCATTTATTTCAGAGTTTTGGGTGCCAAAAGTAGAATTTTGTATTGATTGTCTTATAGTAGTTGCTCTAGTTATTAAATCGTTTCTTAAATTTGGTTTAGTTAAGGATTCATTTTGGAAAAACTCGTGAATAATAAACAAAAAAAATATAATTAATATAAGATTAGGTCTTTGTTGTTCCATGATTAGTTTGATAATAAAATATATAATAAATTAATTATTTCATATAGTTTTATTATGCATAAATAATTTATCTGAGGTTAATAAATATATATACTGAAAACATAAATTGTGTTTTTGGATAAGAAAAATTAAAATATTTGCGAAAAATATAAATATATTAGTTGAAATTTCATTTAAATTTCACTATAATGCAAGTTTCACTCTAATGCGAGTTTCACTATAATACAAAACTTTCTATAATACAAAATTTCACTATAATACAAAGTTGTTAAAATTGAGTGTTTCTTAGTAGAATGACCATTATTTGTAACTTTTCCTATATGGGTTAATGAGAAATTAATTTTACTTAAAGTAAAGTGATACCTTTGAAAATATAATGACGAGAATATTAATATAGTATATAATAGTATAGTATATAATAGTATAGTATATAATAGTATAGTAATATAATAGTATACAGCAACAAAATACCGATAATAAGACAATACTAGCAATAACAGTAAAAAAAATGAAAATTAATGAAAATAAATAAGAATAAATAAAATAAATTAAAATAGCGACAAACAAATGCCTTTTTAAATGCTTGTTAAATGCTTTTTTAGCTACCTTTAAATGCTTGTTAAATGCTTTTTTAGCTACCTTTAAATGCTTGTCAAATGCTTTTTAGCTGCCTTTAAATGCTTTTTTAATATCTTTTAAACGCTTGTTAAATGCTTTGTTAAACGCTTGTTAAACGCTTTGTTAAATGCTTGTTAAATACCTTTAACTACCTTCAACTACCTTTGACTACCTTATAAACAACTTTTAAATTCTTTAAACAAACTCCCGAACACGTAGTTAACTCAAAAGCCCATGAAATACGAAAAAGACTCACATAGCCGAATAAGCCGATAACCGATATAAAGCCCTAGTTCCTATATAGTGTAAGCCCTGATTTCTTATAGCCGCGCTGGAATGGAAAGCTTTAATTATATGAATTGTAAATTTATTTAGAATAGAAAGAGAATTTAAACTTTAAATGCATAAAATATCTGGTTTAAAGCATAATATAATATAATATAATATAATATAATATAATATAATATAATATAATATAATAAGCTATAATAATTAATAATATTTATTAATATTTTTACAGTGCTTATAATGTTTATATAGTTATATTGTGATATTTTTTAGTGCAAATTAAATATTCATCACCTATTTTCTAATTTCAACTATATGATTTAATTTTTAGAACCCCAAAAATTTAATTTTAGAGTTTAAATGGTACAAATAAGTATAATTTATTTACAGGGAAAAGGTAACCAAATTATTAATATATCAATATAAATTATATTTTAAAATGGACGGGTTTTGGAATAAATTAATGAAAAATAAAAAAAGTAATGCAGAAAAAAGTAAAGTAACGGAAAATCTATCGCCTGAGCGTCGATGGCTGCTCACATTGAATTCGGTTTCCGATTTGATAGTGAGTTGCATATTTTGGAATTTTACTTGTATTAATTTATTATTATGATATGTTTTGTATTATGTTATACTATATTGTATTATATTATATTGTAGTATATTATATTATATTATACTACAATATAATATAATATAATACTATACATCATATCGTATTATTTATTATTGCTCTATATCACATATTAATTATTTACTTCTCCACCATTGTCTAACTCACAGAATTTATTAAGTAATCCTAACTCAGCCAAAATAAACTACGAACTCTTTGATCAAAAAATAAATTCACTTATACAGATTTTAGAAAATGAAGAGCGAAGCGGGCAAGTAAGATTATGCCTACAACATGTATATTTATCAGGGATATTAGCGTATCTATCTTCTTGTCCCTGGTCTATATCTGATTCAGTTGCTTCCGCAGGAATAAAATTATTTACAATTGTTATTTTAGAAAGTGAAGAACAATGGCTGCAGGAACCTGAATTAATAAATAATATAAATTTATTTATTTCAAGATTGTACAGATCATCCGCTAATAAACTAGCTGAAGACAATTTCGCTGAATTATTATTTACTTTATGCACAAGGCTAAGAAAAAAACCATTAATAATAGAAAAATGGATTGTTGTTGAAACAGAATTTAATAAGAAACAAAAAGAATTACAAGAATTACAAGAATCGCAAAAATCGCAAAAATCGCAAAAATCAAAGGAACTAGAAGAATCACAACAAAGCCAAAATCATAAATCAAAAAAATCTACTTCAAAAGACTCATTTGAAAATTTTCTCATATTTTACATACTTTTGGAATTTATCTATCAATCAGGAAATATTGGTGATTTTTCACGTACTTCTTTGTTATATTTAATCGAAAGTGCAACTTCAGGAAGTTTTTTTGAAAACTGGATACTAAATGGTGATCTTGGAACTCTTATGGCTTCTGGCTTAGGTGCACTTTATAGTCAGTTAAGTAGAAACGTTACGAGAGCTTTCAGTTCGCTCAAAGATCCCACCATTGTTACATTCACTACTAGCAAGTCCAATTTAAATGATTTTTATTCCAAATTTTCAAAAGGTAATAAACTTAGTAGACAGGCTGAGATGGAAAATTTACAAAACAGTAAAAACGCCTTTAAAATTTACTTATTATTTTGGCAAGATTTACTATATCATTGTGAATCAAAATCTATTTATATTTCAATGCTTTCTCATTTTTATTTTTTATTTTTACAACAACTACTTTACCCCTCTTTAATAGAAAGTTCTTCAGAAAACATTTCTGGTTCGTCTTTAGTTTCTGTAATTACCTACATACGAACGATATTAGAAACTCTCGAATGTAATGATTTAACCCATATATTATTATCTTATATTCTTGCTTTGGAAGATCCACAATTACAAATTCTATCACAAAAATCATTAAATGATGACATAACACCAAAGTTACATTTAGAATCACCCTATGTAGATCTTACTCCTCAACTATACACTTTAGGAGATTTGATTTTAACTTCTTTTGAAACAGCTTCTTCAGAGATTATATCTGCTTCGTTAAGATTAATTTTAATTTTGACAAAAAAATATTTTCCTTACACAATGACAAAACTATTTAATATACAATCTTTATCTAATCGAAACCCACATTCCAACTCAAATTCAGATTTGCAATTCGATACAGATCAAGACTTACCTGATGAAGAACTTATTCCGGTAGACTTATATCTTAAAGAAATAAAGTACTTTTTATCCATGACAGTTCATTTAACTGAGCATGAAAACTATTTAAAAGAAAATGCAGATTCAAGATTATATAAAGGTTATTTAGAGGACGCACAAAATTATATGGTTACCCAGAATTTTTTACCCACTAGTAGAGAAGCATCATTCTTTTTTTCTGGGAACATCACTTCTAACAACACTCCAATCATTAATTGCTATAACGGAAAGGCTACTACTCGAAAAATTAATTCCAAAAGTTGTTTTACTTACCCGCCTATTAGCATACAGCCTATGAAGCTAGATCCGAAAGATCCATTATTAACACATTTAATTGGTCTTTTAGATTGTTTTTTTTCAAATCCGGTTGAACTAAATTTAATTCTAACTGAAGTTTTGTCTTCTTTAGCTTCCGCACCTTGTCTTTCACCGAGAGGTTGGTTGTTGTACGATTTGAATACTATAACAATAAAGGATTTATCTTTATTAAGTGACGAAGAAATTCCTTATGAAATAAATGATCAGTGCTCGGATATTTCTGGTGACGAAGACTTTTTTAATGGCCCACCTGTGGCAAATATGCCTCGAAGTAATGAAAATTTAAGTCCGCTTGATAGCAAGTTTAACGTTTCGACAGAGAAAATATTAGAAATTCCACCAATAATGCAAACTATGGACAAGCTGAGATGTGAATTAAAAGAATATAAAGAAAAATTGCCAGAATTTGATCTTTGCTATAAACAATGCTTTGAAGCTATTAATTTAAACTATGATTCAAACGAACAGGAAAGTAAATTGGGAAATTTCAGGAAATTTTCCCTTCCAGCTGTACTTTCTTCTGTATTTATTTCTCCTACTGTATCTTTAACCTCGCCACCTTCTTTCACTACATCCACATCGTCACTAAAATCCGGATCAAATGATTCGTTAGAGACTACAAAAGTATTTACTGAAGATCAAAATTTAGATGTGTATTTATTTAATAACTCACAACCTGGATCTTCAGCATCTATCAAATCTAAAAAGTTTTTTCAAAACTTTACTACTTCTCCTAGCTCAAAAGGTTTAAAAGATTTTTTAGAGATTCCACCTGAAAAGAAAGAAAAATATAAAAGTCTGTTTACGGACAATACTAGTATAAAGAAAAATCCAAGAGGCCCATCTAGTAATTCTATTGATTATATGAAAGTTCAACAAATCTCTTTAATTACACCGCGGAAGGTAAGTACTAGAACAGTGTCGGATACTACGTTTTTAGTCAATGAGATGACGAAAGACTCCAAAGGTTCAGACACTACGGAAGACTTAGAAAACTCGGTATCGATTTCTCATTTAATTACGAATGCAATCATTTATCATGAATTTGCTAAAGAACTAGCCGCAATAATTCATATGCGAGCTCGTCTGTTTGATTCTTTAAGCTATGAATAAAAAATTGGCAAAAAAAGATAAATTTAATAAAACAGGATTTAGTTGGGTAGGCCGTGTAAAAATGTTTCTATTAAATCATTTATTATTTAAGAATATAGTCATTTGTTATGTAATTTAATATTTTTTGAGACAAAAATTTTACTTGTGGCTTTTTATTATTAATCCCATTAACATAATATAAAAGCGAAAAAACGCGGAAATAAGAAGGCGTAATGAAATCTATTAAACGTATTAGAAGTTTAATTTTGAGTAAGTAAATAAATAAAGTTTATTTAATGAACGATGAAGTTAAACCTGATTCTTATTTGTAATATGTAACACAGTTTCGTTCTTTGTGTTTCATGTACATTATGTGTGAATAAAGGAAGCACTTAGGAAGTACTTAAAAATATGAAAGTTATAATACAAAAATTACTAAAATATTAAGTAGATGATTTTTTTAAAAAAAATATATAATAATAGAACAATTAATTAATTTAAATTCCTGAATATATATGTGGATAATTACATAAGTAAATAAAAAATTTAACAAATAATATAAAAATAACTAATAAATAACTAAGTAAACAAATAGGCGACAAACTATAAATAAATAAATAAGTGAATAAATAAATAAATAATAAGCAAATAAATAAATAGATGACCAAGTAAGATACTAGCTGATCTAAATTTCCAAACTTTAAAAATGAAAAAATAAAAATAAAAACGAAAAGCTTTATACTCCTATAATAATAAAAAAATAAATAAATCAAATTGTAATTTATTAATACTAAACAAATGCACTTCGCCAAGGAAAAAAAAAAGTAAAATAAAATAAATAGGAAATCCTTCCTGCATTCAAACTTTTTTAAAATTAAATATGTATATTAAAAACATAAAAAATAAAAAATGGAATAAATTTTGTCATTAAATAGCATGAACTATCGCTTATTAGCAAGATAACGTAACGCTTTCCCGGTTACATTTCCCATTGGCCACACGGAAATATTTTCAAGTAAAACAGACATTACATCAGCTGTCCAATTGGTAAGACCATCATTTTCTGAGTGATAAGCAAAACTCGCTGTGTTATTAGAATCGTTTAAATTATTACTTAAAGTATAATTTGAGTTCAGAGGATCATTATGGTGCAAATCTCCATTTAAGTTGCTATTATCAGGAATAGTTCCAAAAGAAGAATCATCAGCATCCAATCGAGTTCCAGGTATGGATGCATATGCATTATGCATTGGAAACAACACATCACTCAATAAATGATTGTCAACATTATCAGACATTACAAGCGAATTTCTAGTGGAAATAGAATTTTTAGGAGTGTATGAGCTAAATGATGGTGGATGCATGTTTGGAGTAAACTGGTTGAAAGTACCATGGTCATTAGGAGCACTACTTTCAGAGGATTTTCTGTCAAATTCGCCAAAACTTTTTTTCTCCATAGATTCAATTTGTCTTAATATATCACGTAATCGGATGCATACTCTCCTTTCGTCTTCTTCTAGCGCTAAAACTCCATGAACTCCATCAAGCTCCGCAGAAGAAACATTTTTTTTCGCATTTGGAGGTTTTGTAGCATTTTGTTCCCTTAACTGAGCTGAAGATACGCCATAGTTTGATGTAGACGAAACATCAGTTGGGGATGAATTGGGAATGGAAAGCTTTTTTTCAATGCGTGAAAAATATTCAATTATAACCAAGCCACAATCGAACAACGAAATAAGAACATGGAAAAAGGTACAATGAGGCACTTTAAAGTGATCAGACTTTGCGTCAGAGTCTGCTTTATTTTTATTGTCATTTTTGCCATTTTGGTTAACCATGTTATTATTAATATTATTATGAACATTAATTAAATTATTATTATAAATATTAGGACTATTACCATTGTTAATATCTTTGATGTTTTTCGTAACAAAATTGGAATTACTAGCTTCTCTTGAGAGCGCCGTAGTTGCAAACGAAGGGTTCTTAATATACAAAGATAAAATATCCCCAATATAACTTGCGGCATTATGCAAATCCTTGTCTTTAAGTAAGCTAAGCGCATGCGCCATATTGTTATAATCCCGCTGCCAAAAGGATTCGACTGCTGGACCTAAATCAATAAATGAGCGCGCATGAGCTAATGACAAAAGTGGAATAGAAGAAGACATGAGAGGTCCGCAACGGGATATTGAAGAAATAGAGGAATATGGAGATAAGCTCCAAAGATGCTCCCAAGATCGTAAGCTTGAACTAAGCATTGTCTGTGCAGAGTACCATGTACCACTCATATGAGTAAGTCTAAGATCAAAAATTCGGTTGTGAAGAGAATATATTAAGGACAAAAGAGTAAAACTTGAAGGTGGAAAAGTCAAAGCATTACGCGAAACTGGTGCTAAATTGTTATTTAAATGAGACGTGGACACAAACATATTTCTGCTAATATTAACATCATCCTTTATCAATGATAAATTTTCATTATAAAGCATAGCTTGCAAAAGAGTCTGGTAATCATCTCCAACACATAGACGATCAAAATTATCATTGAAACAAAACATATAATTTGATTCCTGTAATTGTCCATACCATTCTACATCGTTCTGTGCATTCCAAAGATTCTCCTCGCATGGACAACCGCATTGTATGTCTTCATTCCGTACAGCGGGCACAATATTGAAAGCAGTTGACATCATAGCAGCAAAAATGTGAACAGCATGAAAAGTTCTTATGCGCGTTTGACATTCCACAAATCTAAACCACTTGTCGTGATAAGTAGCTGTAGTTGGAAGAGAAGGAAAACTTAAAAGTGGAGATTGCTGCAAATGAGTCGAAAACGATAATGATACTATAGCTGAAGTTTGTGCAACTGTAATTTCATTATTAGATCCATCACTGCAAAATATACAAAACATCGCAGTTAAAATAAGAGATTGCACTAACCAAGTAGGAGTTGGTTCTGTATAAGAGCTACCTAAATGATTTTGCGGTAAATTGCCAGAGTTCGAGAATTGAGAGTGTTTATTATGAGAATCTCTGAAGTTTAGACCATAACCTGACGATTCTGTTGAATTATTGAAATTGTTTTTTTGTAAAAATTGATTGAGCTGGTCATTTGTAGCCGATAAATGTAATCGACGTTTTTCAAGATATAAATGAATCGATTTCCTCGAAAACTCATATATAGACCTTGCTTTCTTGGGCTCTAATTCGTATAAGGCACCAATAGCTGCCATCGCAAGTAACAATGGGCAGTTTTCAGCATTAAACTGAATTGAAGAATGAATAAAGGGAAAATAAGGATTAAACTCACGCATATAAGCATTTATGAATCTTTGCAAATCTGCAGTTGATGGAAGAAATGGCGTAAAAGAAGCGGACATGGTTGTAAATGGTGTTGAAGAAGCTAAAGAAGTCATTAGATGTAATCTAAGTTGGGGAGCAATTTTTGGTGTATTTATGTTATAATTTTGCGATAAAGGAATATGCCCATTATTCGAGAAACAATCATTCGTCGCACAATCTGCTTCTGGGTTATTAGAATATATTCCATGATTATTCGAAGGTTTTGGTGGAAAATTGAAAGAACTCGTATTCGGATTACTTGGTAAATTAGATGAGATGGGGATATTTCCCGATGGTAAATGACTTCCTGTGTTAGAAGAAGTAAAGGTAGCAGCATTAGAAATTGAAGAAAAGTTATGATTTTCATTATCCTTTTTAACATTAGAATAATGATCATGTAATTTATGTGGCCAATGATCATTTTCAAGATATGATTCAACGTTGTTTGCATCAATGCCTAATGACCATGCAGAACCATTGTGTGTAAATGCAGACGAGATAGGCTGTTTGACGGGATTTGTTTCAGAATTATGATTCATAATGCTAAAGTTATTGTCCATGTTTTTGCTACCGTAGTTATTGATTTCTTGATGGTCAATGGGGGTTACAAAGTTATTATTTAACTTTAAATGAATATCTTCATTATCACTGCAAGAATTATTTTCTCTTAGATTATTATTAACAGAAAATCCATTAAAATTTAAATTGTCATAAGGGAAATTGTTATTTCGATTAAAAGAATGCATTAAATCCAAGTTTATTGTGTTTGAAAACAAAGGAAATGAATTTAAAGAAGAATCTGTTGAATTAGTATTCAAAGAGGAAGATGATGCAGCTGCATTGCTATTATGATGACTTAATTGTTGTAGATGCTGCTGTTGTAATTCCTGTGTTTGTTGTGCCTGTTGTGGTTGCGATTGTTGTTGTGGCTGCGATTGAAGATGTTGTAATTGCTGTGGATGTAATTGTTGCTGTTGCAATTGTAATTGTAGTTGAAGTTGTTGTTGTTGATTCAAATTAGCAGAATTAATGAGATTTGAATTCAACTTTTCGTTTTCAGTATAAGCTGATGGAATACAAGGCCAATCCTCATTATTCAAAGACAAAAAAGTCATTGGATCCGTTGCTGTGGCTGTTAATAATGAAGGCGTGGAATCAGTAGGAGAATTGGAATTCGCGTCTAAAAGAGCAGGGTTTATGAAAAGTGGAGAATCGTCATGACCAGGAGAAAAGACATTTAAAGATTCACTTAAGTCAAAGTCATTATCAAGATCAAAATTAGCAATATCAAGGTTCATATCAGACAACAAAAAATCATCACTACCATTCACATCATTAAAATTTGAAAATGGAAGTAACTGTGGAGTTGAAAAGCCAACTTGAGAAGAATATAATAAAGGTGCATCATTTGTGTTATTACTTGAATTTTGTTGTGGATTCTGATAGATAGTAGCAGAATCCATCTTATGATCATCGTAATTTTGTGAATATAATTGTTGTTGATTTTGTAACAGTTTTTCATTTGAATTCGAAGAGTTTAAAAGCGAACTAGTTAAACTATTATTGTTTCCATCATTACTATCTGAATTAGGAATAGCAGTATACGACAAAGATGAAACGGCAGAAAAAGAAGCAGCACGAGAACGAGAAGTGGGTGGTTCACGTCTTCTAGATCTTCCGCGAGAATTTTCATCATTTGTATTAAATAACTTATTCGAATTGTTTAAATTATTGTGAATATTATTGTTACTAGTATTATTAATATTATTAATGTTGTTATAAATATTATTATTCACATTATTGATAGTAAAAATTGGATTCTGAGGAGCTGATTGATCAAACGAGTTTAAGTTAAAATGTACCGTTGGTTTTGATTTTAAAATATCAGAATTAATCGATTCTAATTCGGATGAATTTAAAGTTTCTTGCGGAAAATTATGAATACTATTTTGAGTATTATTTTGATGAATCTGGTTAAACGATGATTTTTGATTATTATTATCCTGTTGATTGAAATGTGTAGAAGAAAAATTAATATTGCTAATATTATTGTTATTATTATTATTACTATTATTATTAGAACTTATTGTATTATTGTTTATTGTAAATTTCTCAAACCCGCTAGTAGATTTTTTGTTAACAATCTCTTTAGGAAGTCTTGTTTTATTCTGTAGTTTATTTACAGAAGCAACAGCAGCTGCAGCTGCCGTTGCTGTATTGGTTGCGGTAGAAGAATTTTTTCGTACACCTCTTGTTCTTTGAATAGGAAAAGAAGCGTGTAACTTTTGTTGATGTCGTAACAAAAGATCTCTTCTTGCAAAAGCACGTTCACAAACAGGACAAGCAAAAGGTTTTTCTTTAGTGTGAGAACGTTCGTGACGTTTTAAATGTTCCAATCGAGCAAAAGCTCTTGTGCAAGTAGCACAGACATGTGGACGTGGTTTATCATTATTTTGTATTTTATTGGTATTATTGTTTTTATTGTTACTGATAGTATTTTTGGTTATGTTGCTTTGGTCATTTATTGTTATTTTTTTTTGCAATGAATTTTGTTGAATATCCGATGCTGTGATTGGTTCGTTCTTGACAATGTTATTAGAACTTTCCATCCTGTTTCCTATTGCGTTTAAATTAGCGCTTAAACTTGAGTGTAAATTTGAATGTAGGTCTGTATGCAAGTCTGAACTATTAATTTTCAAAGAAGAAGTATTTTGATTGTTAGGAGATACAACACGTCCAATTTGAGAAGAAAGAGCAGCCGTTGAAGGCATGTTTAGTTACTATGCTAATAAAAACTAGTAATTAGAAAAAATAAATAAATAAACAAATAAATAAATAAATAAATAAATAAATAAATAAATAAATAAATAAATAAATAGATAAATAAATAAATAATCAAGTAATTAGTAATTAATAATTAATAGTAAATAAAAAAAAAATAAATAAATAATTAAGTAATTATTAATAAATAATAAATAATAAACTTCAGTATAAATATGAAGAATAAAAAATAGTAGCAACACGTATCAAATAATAACCAACAGTAATACTAAATAGTAAACAAAGAACTTGCAAATTATTTATTAATTTATTTCTATTTTAATTTATTTCTATTTATTTATTTATCTATTTATTTATCTATTTATTTTTTTATTTTTTATTTTTTATTGTTATTGTTATTTTTATTTTTTTATCTTTTATTTTTTACTTTTTATTATCTGAGATGGAAACTGTTTTCTTTTTACTTGTTTTTATTTGTTTTTATTGTATTTTTTTTATTTTCTTTTCTTTTTATGGTAAACCTGACTCCCTAAAATGACAAACAAAGTGTATTACTAAGAATAATGTTTGTATTAGTAATGATCTCGTATATATTTATAATAATATTTTGTATGTTAAGTAATGCTTAAATACAGTATGCAAATGAAAAATAAATAAGATACAAGAGAAATAATAATAAAAATTAAAAAACGTAAATAAAAAAAAAGGAAAAAGTTATATTTAAATTTATTAACAAAATTTAATCTTTCTTAAAATTTATAGAATTCTATATACAATATATTGTTTATAATAAAATTAAATTTAATATTCTATACTATATCAAAAACATAATACAAAATTTCTAATATACACTTAAATAATACTTTATTATTTATTCATTACTTGTCTCCTGTAGTAAATAATGAATGTTTTTTCCGTTTAAATAGTTAATCTCTATGACAACGAGTTATATGGTATCCACGTAAATTTGACTGTGATAATAGGAAAAGAAATTCCGCCACCAAAAATAAAAAAGATGGTTAGGGTGCATCACAAAGTCGATGAGTAGAACAAATTGATAAAACATATAAATTAAAGATGAATGTTTATTTTATGTAAATATAAAATGCATAAATTTGTAATATTATTGTATAAAATGTCATATATTATTTATATCGTCTACTTAATATCATAATTAGTCATTATTATATATTTCTTTTTCTTGCTAATATTAATAACATAGGTTGCTGTCTCTTCCCGCTTAAACAATTTTTTTCAATCTGGGGAATTTGTTGTTCATGATTCTAGAATATTATTAACCAATAAAATCTTGGCATTTCAGGGTAATAATTCACAGGAATTATTTATTTCATATAATATATTCACTTACTACTGAAAATTTACTATAGCAATAACTATAATCTTTTTTTCTTCTAATTTTATAATATACACATTTGTTTTTCTTTTTTCCTATTGGTTGCTTTTTTAGCAGTATACGCCCAATATGGAATAAACGTTTGGATAATATTAATTTTTTTTTTATTATTAATAATTACATAAAAATTTATAATAATCATTAGCAAACTATCTTAGAATACAGTGCGTTCGTAGACAATATGGGACTTCAGCTTATATAAACATACTTATATAAAATATATACTATCTGCAATTATAATATGAATATATATTTCATTTATATATAGTAGATACATATACATTTATATACAATTAGTACAAATATATTCAAATACAGTTAATACATATACATTCATTTACATATATAGACATTCTAAATCGCTGTTTAAATTTAATTTATCTTTTCATTTATTTAATTTTATAAACG
>JAKTQT010000197.1:1968-12332 GCA_030579355.1 Botryozyma nematodophila | reverse complement strand
CTTCCGATCTATCGTCTCGGTTCTCTAGTTTCTGTCTAATTTATCAGATTGTATCTGTTATCTGACGTTATGTTTTATAACTGTATATCAACTATTTATTCAAAACCCAATTCTCACTATATTTGAGGATTTTGATTAAATTTGTAAACAATATAGACATAATACAAATCATTTTTTAAAAGTTAAAATAGAAAATTAAGTATTATTAATTTTTAAATTTTTTTTTATATATGTTTTTCACTCTAAACTTTTATTTTATTTTCTGTTGGGATTATTATTATTCTTATAATTATATAATCATATGCGGGGAAACACTGCAACATTATTTTATCAAGGGCTAACAATTTAAAAAAAAATTTATCATATATTTATAAATGTTGTTGATATAGTAACAATAAATCAGATTACGGATTAAATGAAAATTATATACTAATTTCTAACTACAAATCCTTAAATTAATTATAAATCGTGGGTCAGAAAGTTTAAAACTGAAAGTTTATTAAAAAGTTAAGTATTAATTTTATTAAAATGCTATATTTTGATTGTTGAATGCATATAACCCAAATAAATTTAATCAGGAAAGCTGAAACAAAGTAATAATATTAATAATATTAATAATATATATGACGTTTTGGAAAATTTGATTTAAATTCGGAACTAAAAACCATTTGGTAAATAATTCCATATTGCTAGTTAGAATATTATATTATGAATGGCTAACAAATGTTGTCATAACTACAGGGTTTTAAAGTGTATTACATTTATTTGATCACTATGGCAAATATGTCTTGATTACCCTCTTGATTATAAGGGTTTGTTGCTTTTCGATAAACCACATAAATAAATCTAGTTTAAGCTATTACAAAAACAACTAACAAAAAAACCAATTTCAAATTCTCACGTTCTTTACAATTGCGTAGTCATATAAAAACATCAAAAATTAGAAGCTTCAAAGCAAATTTAAAATTAAATATTAAAAGTTAAATCATTTATTTTTTGTTTTGTTCTAGGAAAAAAAAACAATTCCACAATATGTCTACTAATGTAAATTATTCTTTACATCAACTTGTTTCCAAGTTGAAATCTCCTGATGCTGACTTTCGTTACATGGCACTTAGTGACCTTTCAAGTATAATCAAATCCGAGTTTAGTGGAATAAATAAGGAGTCAAGTAATTTAAAAAACGTTATTCAAGTATCAATTATTTCTTCATTATCGGATACAAATGTTGAAGTCCAAAATATGTCAATAAAATGTTTAGGTGCTTTAATTCCTACATTATCTCCCTTAGATTATTCTTCTATATTGAAAGAAATTTTAAATATTTTTAAAAAAGCTAATCAGTTACCTTCAACTTCTCCAAATAAAGCTCTTACAATGTCTATTTCTACAACTGCATTGAGAGCAGCAATTATTGGTAGAAATTCTAAGAGTATTTACAATAAATATTCAGCTCTTGATCCTGAAAGTTCAATTGCAAATTTGCCGCATAAAAATACGCGCGATTTAAATGCTAAAGATTTGAATGCACAAGCTATTAATGCAAATAATTCAAGTGGATCTTCCTCCTCAGGAGACCCAATTATTATTACCATTACTGATTTCGTCATTCCTACTATTCTTCCATATGCTAATTCTTCTGTTGATGTTTCAGATATTCTTATAACTATTATTACTAAATATGGCGCATTTTTTGACGATAAAACTATTTCTAAAATTCAATCAGTTTTACTGGATATTTTGCAAAAAGGTAAAGGTATAACCAGAAAAAGAGCAATTAATGCCTTAGGTTTACTTTGCCAATTTTCTTCTCAAGATTCAATTAAAAAAATAAAAACCTTCATATCTTCTGCTTTATTAGAATTCTCAAATAAAAATAATTTAAACAAATCCCGTTCTATTGATTATCAATACTTATCTATTATAACCCAATTTATTGCAATTTTATTTAAATATATTACGTCAGATATAGTTTCTTTATTACCAGAAATTATTGCAATATTTTTTCCAATACTTTATTCAAATACTTCTAATTACAATGATAATACTTCCTCTAGCCAAGATAATAATGGTGAATTTAATCAGTTTGAATATGGCAATGATGAAGATGATGATGAAATTATTCAAGTAAAAGAAACAATTCTTAATGCTTTAGATTCAATTGTTTGTTCTGCTCCTAAGGATGTTTCAATGTATTCTACACAAATTTTAGAGATTTCTAAGAAATATCTAGTTTTCGATCCAAATTATTTTTATAATGATGACGATGAAGATGGCGACGAAGAAAATGAAATGAATTTGGATTCTAAAACTGATATTTCTGAAAATGAATTTGACGAAGATAGTTATGGATATGAAGATGGATATGATTTAGATGCTTTTGATGATGTGGATAATGACGATTCTTCGTGGAAACTTAGAAAAGCTTCAGCTAGACTCATTGCTTGTGTTTCACAAAATCTTCCTTGCTTTTCATCATTTATTGTAAAAAATATTTTTTCCACAATGCTGAAAAAATTATCTATTGAACGTGATGAATCAGTAAAGTCAGAGTTTCTTAATTCTTTCATAATCATTATTCATTCTATCCAAGTAAACTTTTTGGCTTTGCAAACTTCTTTTAATAATTCCTCTCCTTTGGGACAATCAATTTTAAAAAGAAAAAAATCAGATGAAAGTATGCGAGACGTAAACGAGCCAAATAATCACAGTAACAGTAACATTGTGCAGCTTTTATTAGATTGCAAACCATCTCTAACATCTGTCATTTCAAAGGAGTTGAAAGTTTCCAGTCAAAGACAAACAATTCAAGATCAACTAATTATTAATAAATCATTACTCATTTCACTTTTATCTGAATTAATCTCAGTGGTACAAATCAATCCAGATGTAGCAAATTTATTTTTGATTCTCCAATCAATTTTTAATTCTATTCCTAACTTGCGAGTTGAAATTCTTACTTTAATAGTTTCTTTAGATTTTAAAAACCCTTCGTCTGTTTCAATTCAAAACTACATTGATCCTATCATAAGCATGATTATTTCTGGTATTGACGATACCTTCTATAAAACGTCAGCTAAAGCTCTTCAAACGTTGATTATAGTTATTGAAAATATTCCAAACAAAGCAGTTTTGAAGCCTTATGCAGACAAATTATATGGATCTGTAATGTCTCGTATTTCAGTACCTGATGTTGATATTGATGTTAGAGATCAAGCTATCGAAACTATTGGTGCTCTTATTAATTCGGATATTTTATCCAAAGGAATTCTTGATGATGCTACTCAAGTACTATTAAATAAACTCCAATCTGAGATTACTTCTTATGTTGCACTGAAATCTATAGAACTTATTGCTTTAACACATAAAGCTGATCTTTCGGCTAAATGGGTCAATGAAGTAGTTTTATCCTCTTTGAATTTTGTCAATAAATCGAATAGATCTTTGCGCACTGCAGCTGGAAATGTACTTTCTATTCTTACAAAAAACTATCCTGTGCTTGATTCTCAAACCTCTGCAGCTTTATTAAAAAATCTCACTCCACTATTGAATTCGACTGATATTTCACAGCTTACAACTACACTTGTAATAATAAAAAATCTTGATAAAAAATTAATTGCAAAAGAGTCTAATTTATTAGAACATTTGCTGTTACTGTCATCTTCTTCTATTGCTAGTAGTGTTTTATCTGTGTCAAATGAAATTGTGAAAATAGTTGCGATTTTCGCGGAAGAATATGCAACTATTTCTAATGCAAAGTCATTAGAATTGTTAAATATGTTCAAATTAAAATTGGCTAAGTCTTCTAGACTTATTCCTAAATTGGTTGCAGTTATTATTTTGAAGGCAAATTTACATAATGAAGTTAATGAATTTGTTAATATCGCACAAACTGCATTATGCTTAAATTCTACTTCTATAACAAACCAAGACACTATCAAATCGATAAGCAGTTCTTTGCTTGTACTATCACAAATTGGTCAACGGGCCAATTTAGATATTAAAGTGGACTGGCTTTTAAAATTATTTGATACATCTGTGGATGGAATTAGATTTTCTGCTGCAAATACTTTTGGAGCAATTTCTGTAGGAAAAGGAGCAAGTGCTTTATCATTATTAATATCAGATTTGCAATCTTCAAATAGCCATATTTATCTTGATTTATTAGCTTTTAAAGAATGTTTTACTGTCATAAATGAAATTAAAAACTTAATGGAAAAAGAAAATATCAACAATTACTATTTGTTATCTACTGGTTGTTTTGATTCCAATGAGATGAAAGAAGTTATTGATTCCATATGGAATTATGTTTTTACTAATTTATTATTGTCGTCAAAATCTAATGAGCAACAGGATATTAAACTTGCTGCAGCTGAATGTACTGGGTCAATTTGTACGCTGTATCCAAACGTGTATTTAGAAAAGCTAAAGTCTATTTTGAAAGAAATATCTATTAAATTATTAAATAACGGAACAACGATTAAAGAAGGCGACTCATTCGGTACTTGTGCATCTATATCTCTTGCTACAATTCCGAATGTAATCACAAATAGTTCACAAAAATATAATGATATGTTGATTGATATCATAGGTATAATTTTAGATATTTTAAAGGCTCCTTCTTCGTTAGATTCTGTGTTTTTAGAAAAGCTCTCATTGAATGTTCTTAAGACTGTTATTCACAATAAACCTTATTTGGCTGCCAATTATATAGATAGACTCATGGAAACTTTATGTGGTAAAACTGTTATTATTCCTGGTCTAATACAAGAGGTTCAAATTGGTATATATAAACATAAAGTTGATCATGGGCTTTCTAATCGAAAATCAGCATATGAAACATTATATTCTGTTTTAAATGCATATGTTTTTTCAACTGAGTTATCAACAACAGATTATGTGGATGGAGATGGTAAAATGGATTCTGGTAATTCTATAATGGCAAATTTGCAAATTGGAGTTGAGGGTGTTTCCAGTGGATCTGGAAATGAATTATTAACTCAAATGCGAACTATTTCTCGATTAGATTTAAGATTGGATGCAATTTTATTGTGTGCTCTTGGAGGGCTATCGGATGATCATGATATTAGACTACTTTCTTTATTGATTATTGAGAAAATAGTAAATATTTCCCCTGAATTATTTTGTTTTAGTGCATCAGTTGAAAAAGGAAAGGAAGTTCCGATCATATTGGAAAAATTTGGAGAAATATCTAAGAAATTGTTTTCTCCGAAACTAACAGAAAAATCTATTAAGCAAGAGTATGAAAAGAATCAAGAAGTTCAAAGGATTTTATTAAAAACAATTGCAACGGTGAATGAGAAGATTTCTGTAATGTATAATCCTACGGCGTTTCTTACGTTAGATATTAAGCTTAAACACGAGCAATTTCAAGAGGCTGTATTGGTTTGGAACAGTGTTTTAGCGGAGATCAATTCCAAGCAAGACAGTTCTAAGTAAAAATATTTGATGTATTGTATTCTCTTGGGATGTATTCTCACGTGGTGAATGAGGTGAGGCGACTGATAAGAAAAGCTAGATATTCATTGAATAATCTCGGGTTTTTATATTTTTAATTTGTTTATTTTACGTCTCTTATACGATTATATTATTGTTATATATATTGTATTTATAAATCTATTACATTTATTACATTTATTACATTTATTACATTTATTACATTTATTACATTTATTACATTTATTACATTTACTTGAATATCATGTTTATCATATTTGCATTTCAATTACTCAGC
Organism: Botryozyma nematodophila; assembly: GCA_030579355.1. Taxonomy (NCBI): domain Eukaryota; kingdom Fungi; phylum Ascomycota; class Trigonopsidomycetes; order Trigonopsidales; family Trigonopsidaceae; genus Botryozyma; species Botryozyma nematodophila. Next base: position 6,577 of record JAKTQT010000197.1, on the reverse strand, counting down.
TTTAATCATACTCACACCTAAATCACGAAGTGTCATATTATTGTGCTCTATGCATAGTTACCATGACACCTAATTGAAAAAAGTGTGCTAGCGTTGATAAATACCCCGTAGTAATTTATAATAATAATACATAATGCGTTTTACTATGGAAACAATATTTTTCTTAGTCTATTATGGTTATTTTTTTGACAATAAATAGCGAAAACGAAAAAATAAAAAATGACAAGACTATTTATTGTTTATATGGGTTTCCAAGCATTTTTAGTGTGAATTACAAAGATTATTTTTAATATTTTATAGTACATTACTACACTTTTTAAAATTGTTTTTATTTATTTATTATTTTATTATTATTTACTACTTTATTAAATAATATTTTATAATTTATTTAATTTATATTGTTTTTAATTACTCGCATTCTTGCTTACTGCTTGAACTGTAACCAACAACGTTCGCATTTTTATTTTATTTTTCCCTTTTCCCTGGTTTTTAATTCCCTTGGCTTGTTCGTTTTTTACAATTTTGATTATAATTTGATTTTAATTAATATTAATTTATTACAATTTTATATTTTAATATACTAACAACATTAGTATTTTTTATCAAAATTTACTATATTTAGTATATTTAATACATTTATCATATTTATTATATTTATTTTACCTATTATATTTATTATACCTATTAAATTTATCTTTATTTATTATATTTTACCTTATTTTATATAGGTGAAACTTATTAGGTATATTATATTAAAAATACTTTGAAAAAATATTTATTAAAAAATATTTACTAGAATATACTAGTTTTTAATAATACTACCTCATGATAGGTAAATCTAGTTGAATGCAAGGAAATTATTGGAGAACTAGAATTGCTGGTAAAGGGCCAGCATGTTCACCTAAACCACTGCCACCAGGCAAAATTTCAAGTAGAGAACATGATTTCTCTATGATGCTGGATTTTGATACACTTTTTATACCAGATTGTAGTGAATATGGTAGTACATTCACGCCGCTTATGAATAAAAAATTTCACTCAAGTGATTTTGAACCATTTTATGCCTCAATAGTTTCAATCTGTTTAGCATTAGGTGGAATGATTGTTTTTGCTTGGATTTTAAATCTTCTACTTTTATTAACAACTGGTAAAAGACCATGGTTACAGTCAGTATCAGCTTTATTAGTTGCTATTTATGTCAGTATCGCTGCAGGTCAAATTGTTAATATTTTAAGAAATCAGTATTATCAAGGATTCTATTCCGCTATAGCTTTGAGAATTAAGTTAATCACGGATAACTCGCAAATAATTCTTCGGATAGTTTGTTTTACTTTAAACTGGTTTGCTCAAGTTCAAACTTTATTAAGATTATTCCCTAGAAGAGTGGAAAAGTTTTTAATAAACTGGATAGGTATTTCATTGATAATAGTTGATACAGTCTTAGCATCTTTACAAGAGTTTTTAACTCCTTTTAATTCTTCTAATTCTTTTGTCGATGCCTTACCAGCTTTATCTTATTTATTTCAGACTGTTCTTGCTTTTTTATATGCTCTTGTGATCATTCAATATGCAATTATTAAATCTCCCTATGCTTTCTCTAAATCACAATATCGTTTTGGGATATTTGCTATACTTACTTCTTTACTGCCAATAATCCTATTTATTTTAGATATTGCTGAACCTTTAATATGTTTTTGGGGTGATTATATACGATTGGTTTCTTCTGTTTCTGCTACTGTCATAGTTTGGGAATGGGTAGAAAGGATAGAGCGTGAAGAAAATAGTCATCTTTCTGCTTCTTTCCTTGGTCGTAAAATATACGATCAAAATGAAGACGGGAATGAGAATGGGACCGGAAATGGTCATACAAGAAGTCATCAAAAAAATTCCCCAAAAGACAACTCAAAAATTTGTTCAAAAACTAATCCGAAAGACTATCCAAAAAACTTTATAAACTATTCAAAAAATTGTTTGAAAAACTATAAGAAAAACTATCTAGAAAATTATCTTCGAATTTACCCAAGTAATTATGACACAAATAATTACCCAAATAGCTTATTAAATACTCAAATAAATGAGTATGATAATAATTCTATTTATGATGAAGAATCCGTTAGGTATAGTCATCAAAGCTATAAACCTTCTACTCAATTTTTTGATTACGAAGAAACCTATGGCTATCAAAATCATAATTATATAAATCAAAACGATAACGATAATTCAAATACGTGTAATGACCAGCACCTATACAACCAGAATTTGGATTATGATCAAAACGAATATGATCATAATTTATCTGGTAATCGAAACGAGAGCTATCAAAGTCAAAGTCTAAGTCAAAACCAAAATCAAGATCGAAATAAAAATAAAAACAAAAGGCTCCACAAAAATAATAATCAAATTTATTTAAAGAAGAAACCATTTTCTTTTGAAAGATATACCGGTTTTTTAACTAACTCCATTTCAAATTTTAATAATTATACTCGTTCTTTCTGGAGAAAAGAATCTTCTATTGATAACTCTGAACTTGAAGATTACACTAATCGGAGTTTTTCTAATAATCTTAGGATTATAAATAATTCTGAGAATAAAAACACAATTTCACCACAATCCGACGATTCTGCACATAATATCCATAATAATATGTATCATACGGAATTGGACAATGAAATAGATACCTCTAATGTTGCAGTTATCAATCATCTAAATCAAAATTTAAATTTATTGGAAAGTTTAAATGATAATAATAGCGCGCATTATATTCCCAGTCATACGATGCTTAAACAGAGCTCGGCTTCCGAAATATCGCGTTCTTATTCAAATCAGATGTCTACGTTTTCAGCTGATGATTGCACTTCAATTCATTCAACTCACTCATTATGTTCAAATCTTTCAATAAACTCTCATCAATCTTCTCATTCGCATTATTCTACTCATTCCATTCATTCTAGCCATACCAATAATTCTAATCATTCCAATAATTCAAACTATTCTAATCATTCTAATCATTCTAATCATTCTATCTTTTCTAATCATTCTAATCATTCTATCTTTTCTAATCATTCCAATAATTCTAATCATTCTAGCTTTTCTTATCATTCTAATCATTCAAATCATTCCGGCCATTCTAACATTTCCACTTATTCTACGCATGGCTCTTTGGCTCATTATCAGAATTCGTTTGAATCTCAGTCAATCCAACCAGAAAGTGTTCCTAATATTCACAGTTTAATAGATAGTTCTCGGGATTTAAACAAAAATAATGATGATGCTTCATATAAGAGAAAATTTGTGTTGTCAGAAAGGGCTGGCGAAAAAAAAAGACATGAGTATCCGCTTAAGAGGAATAACAATAAATTTTCGATGAATCGACCTCAACTAGAAGTTGCAGTAATAAAACAAAATTTAATTGATTCATCTAAGATTGAATCAATTTTGAAAGTACCAAATGATACTTCAACCGAATTGGTTAACGAGAACGCCCCTTTAAGTTCAAATAATTTATCAGTAGCATTTTATGAGCCAAGTAGTTCAAAACTCTCGGCTTATAATAACTTACATACAAAGAAAATAATATCTAGTTCAAAAAATGGAAAGTCAGATGGGCATTTATTAAATTCTTCTTTAAATTTGGGGGTTCCGTTTGCAGAGCCAGATTTTTTTCTTTGCTCTCGAAAGGAGACTTCTGAAAAAATAAATGAAAATTTACATGATAATTGTAAAACTCCAGAATCCGATTTTCCTTCTAATTTGAATAGAGACTCGTGTTTATATACATCAAATGATGATATTTACGATTGTGAAGAAAAAATACGAAATTCAATAGTTAACGAAAGCTCGCTAGAGCATCAAAACTTTACTAGTAATTGCGAATTTAACGCGGGGCAAGAGTTAAATTTAAACGATTATGTTGATAAGAAAAAAAAAGGACGAGACTAGTTGAGAAGGATTGTTGGATAATTAATAATTATGAAACATAAAAAATTTTAGATTTTTGTTTGAATATATAGGTCACGATATGGTTAGGATAATGCATAATGAATTCTTCTGAGTATAAAAACTGAATATTTTATTAATTTTAATTATATTTCTTTGTATTAATTTAGGGCTTGGTGTACAACCAAATGGGTTTAATTTATTTATATTTATATTTGTTTGTTTATTAATTTTTGATTTTGGTTTTTGAGAAGTGTTTTTTTTAGTTATATGTTTTTGTTTGTTTAAAATTTTATTTTTTGAACTTTGTTTAAATGTTCTATTTTTTAATATTTTTTTTTTATATTTGGATATTTATTTACATTGTGAAGGTTATTAAAAGTTTTTTTGGAAATCATTTCTTATTTAATTTATAAAAATATGACAGAAATTCTGTAATTTATCTCAAATGCTATATTGGTAGTCTGTATTCTAAACAGTTGCATTTTATATTTTGTTTATTTATATAAAGAAAAGAGGAAAAAACAGTTGAATAATTAGAATAATAAGATTCATAAATATTTTCGTATCATATCATAATAATGAATTCCATCTAGGACAGAGAAATCAACTAGTTTTTTAGTAAACAAAAAAACAAAAAAAAAGCCTGAAGTTTTTATTTATGCCAAATACT
>JAKTQT010000196.1:1437-19288 GCA_030579355.1 Botryozyma nematodophila | reverse complement strand
AACAGCTCAGACGGGTAGTGAGAAGCTTAGGAGTGGATGATGTATTCGAAGGTCTCACGTATTGTGATTATTCAGAAAAAGTTTTACTATGTAAACCTCAACATGAAATGTTCCAAAAAGGTGAGCATTTTATTTATTGCAATTAAGCTTAATAAACTATTTGTGATTATTCTTACTTTTGTACTATTTTTTTTTTCACTTTAGTTATTCGATTTTATTTATAAAGCAAAATTAAATTTCAAAAAATTCCTCAACCCATAAATTGGAATCTGGGATATATAAAGCTTGAAAACAAGTGAAATTGCTCTGAATTTTGTAGTAACTCTTACTCTATAACTCAAGTTTTTTAAGGTTATGCGTAATTAGTTTAAAAATTATTTAGTCTTTTTATCACTGTTACTATATTCTTCTATTGCATAATATTAACGTATAATAGCTATGAATGAAGCTGGTATTCAAGATGTAACCCAGTGTCATTTTATTGATGATAGTTACAGTAAGTATACATTTTTTTATATCTATTATATAAATGCAATATTCGGCAAAATATTTTTTTTTACTGTCTCTCTAACGATCTAGTTAATGTAAAATCCGCAAAATCTTTCGGTTGGAAGACTACAATACAGCTGGTAGAGCCACCAGAAATACCTTCAAAAATTATTGCAGGATCAGATCTAGTGAGCTCTATTTACGAAATCGTAAATATTCTTCCTTTATTCTTTAAAAAATAATTATAGAGTTTTTGTTATTTGTTATTTTTTTCTATAAACAACCATTTTATATATAATTGACAATATACTAAAATAAAACCAATATACATTAAAAGTCCACATAAATGCTTAAGAATGATAAATACTATAGATTAAACTATCAAATGAAATTAAATAACAACTGCAATAAATGAAATGAAAAAATAAAAATAAAACATAAACAATTAATTTTAAATATAAAGTAAACTTTTGCTAGGTACTTAGTGTACGTGTGAATAAATTTTGTAAATAAATTAAATAGTAGTATAGGGAATTAGTAAATTATTGAATAAAAATATTTTGCATCCCCATTTTTCTTCATTGTTAGTAGTTTTGTCATTTTTGATCTAATAATAAGCCATATACAAATTATCAGTCAACGCTAAATCCCTTGGACTAACCGCTTTTGAAATCAAATCAATAATAGTTTGATTAGCAGGTAATTTATTAGAATTAACTTGTGATAAAGATGAAGTTCTTTTAACAATAATTTCAATATTAAACCTGACAATATCTCGAAGATTTGAGCCTTGAACGGAAGGTCTTCTTTGTTGGGTATACCATGTTATGACTTCATCTCTAACAAATAAGCTGAGGTATTGTTCCAAATCAAAATCATTTTCAGAAAGACATTTTGCAATTATCATTACAGAAGAAGAGAATATACCCTCTAAACAGGTAGGTCCCATTAACGTCTGTAAATTTGGTGTTAATCTAAATGGAACTCGTTCTGGATTTTGAAATGCTGGTGCTTGGTTATGTTGTATAAGAGATGGGAGCATATCTGTCGCCCAAACATTTCCTGAATTATAGTCCATTATGACTTTATGTGGATATCTATAATTAATACAAAGCATGAATGAAATAAATGTAACACTTGCATATTGATACGAAAATTGCTTTCTAAACAGCCAAAAATCTTCATATGTTTTGTATGTCTTTATAAAATGATCATAAAGAATATTGTTTGGAACCATATTAGTTTGAATCGCATGCATGATTTCCATTTTTACACTAGCAACATCATGATTTGGCTGTGAAGAATCCATAGCACTACGGAATTTTTGAATGCTAAATAAGATTGGATCCTCTTTATATTTTTTATTGCTTCGACACCAGTCTTCATAAATAGTTTGCATCGAAATATGACTATCGTCATCTTGGATAAGTCGAATATGAGGGGAGAGTGGAATAGCACATGACAATGTAAAGCACATATTCCGCCTTCTAGATCGAACTTTATGTGTTAGCATTCCGTTCAAAATCCTTAATAACTGTATTATCCTTTCTTCACGACGACAATGCCTAGCTGATGGATATTGCACTGCAAATGGATGCAATGAACCATCATGTCCTTGAATGGTAATTCTTCTGCACCAAAGGTTATACATTCTCACTAATCTAACTTCTGGCATAAATCGTGCAATTTTTATAAAGTGTACATTGTTATCCTTCAAAAGTAAATATTGCCCAGGTATCTCAACTTCTTCAAACTTCTGATAATGAAACTCTGCTAGATGAGGACTTAAAGTTTCCAACTCGATGGTTCTTTTCCTTCTATCTAAAATTTCTCCAACGCTATCTCGCCACTTTCGAAGTTTTGTGAAATAAGTATTATAAGTTGGTTGATCATTTACAAAATCTTTCAAAAACTTATTCTTCATATAAGTAGGAAGAACATTATTTGCAAATTTAAGTAAATTATCCTCTCTTAATTGGGAAAGTTGCGGGTCTTCTTTAATAAAGGAAATTCCACTTAATTGAAGAACTGCATCATTATGTAGCGCGACTAATAATCTATAGGCTTCCTCTTCCGCAAGTATTTTAAATCGTTGATATATTTGGTCCACCATTGTTTCAAGCGAAAGGGCTAACAATGGATAGGAAGTTTTCAAAATACCCATAATTTCGTCTACATACTCCCAAGGTTGTCTAATAACACTATGTCCAATCGGGAATGGAGAGCTAACGTTATCAGTCGGGTTGGTAGAGATATTTGAAGGATTATTAATATTGCCGTTATTTTGACCAGGAGTGTTAGTATAAATTTGGCCCGTCGCAAGGTTTGGTTGAGTAGCACTACTTAAATTAGAATTATTAGTTTCAGAATTATTAGGCTCACTAATATTGCTACTTGGATTAGGAGTGCCAGAAATATTTTGTATTGCTGGTGATCCCACAGCTGCTGCTTCCTGCGTTTTTGGTCCGCAAACAGGAAGGCTATTGGCACTATTTGTATTATCAATAGATGGCGTATTTTCTTTCTCATTTGGTGTTACGATGGATTTATTTAATGCTGTAGCTTTCTGAAGGGGAGCTTCATTCTCCGCTTTGGCATTTCTACTTGCAGCATCTTGTGCCGCACGGGCAGCCTTTGCTTTAATTACAGCATAATCTTCCTTAGTTGTACGCAATTGAAAATGTAATGCTTGTGGATAGCTCTTTGCCATTTTAATTAATATTTGACGAGCAATTCTTGCCTCATGATGAGATAAAGAAGTAAGCAATTGAGGAATGTATGTAACCCAATACCATATTGGAACATCACCACGGTAGCTTTCAAATGCATTAGCAAGAATATGTGTAGAATCATCCAAGCCAACTAGCCATAAAATTCTTCCTAACAGCTTCCTAGCCTTTCCATTCTTATACAAGCCAGCCGCTTGAAGATAGCAACTTATAGCGCTAGATGCATAACTTAAATCCTTAGGATTTTCTTTAAAACTCTTATCATTAAAATATCCCCACTCAGCCCAAGCTTTTGGAAGGTGAAGATCCATTTGCACTGCTGTAGCAAACGATTGATTAGCATCATTTAATAAATTTAATTTTGCAAGAAACATCCCTTTCAAAGTAAAAAATTCCGCTTTCTGAGGGGCGCCAAAGTATAACAAGTTCGTGTTACTAATAACTTCTAACCCTGTGTTAAGTTCATTAGGATTTTGATAATGGCATTTCGCTTGCTCTCTTAATTTAAGAAATGCTTCCTGAATCTCAATATTTGGAAGAGTATAAATCTTAGTTAATTGATCAATACAAACTTTAGGTATATCATGTAATCGAGCTACATGCGCAAACCTATTTACTATCCATGCTATTTCGTGATGACCTCTATATGCGTGCGAATTAGTGCTAGAATTATTCAATCCTGAGTTTTGTAAACTAGCCAATAGGGGCATGTAAACTTTGTTGATTACTGAGAAAACATTTTGTCGCCATGTAACTAGATCACTCCATAGATTTATGTCATCCCAAACATTTGGTAAACGCTCTCTCCATGCTTGCAAAATACTCCTTAGATCATGTGATTTCGCTTCCATATTTTGAACATTTGTTGAAGCAAGACTAGTATAAATTTGACTAGCCTCCATTAATTCCACATATTGTTGGAAAATTCCTAACAGAGGAATATGAGCAGGTGTTATTCTCGAAGGAAGTGTATGCCACTTACGCATCGAAAGTTGCATTCCTTCATCACAACATTTGGATAAGTCGCTAATATTTTCTAATTTTTGAGAGCATTTTTGAAGTATCATAAATGATTCAAAAACTTGACGCCTAGGAGTTGGAACATCCATTACACTCTTTATCGACTGTTCGAGCGGTACTCTGTCTGCCGTCCAATCTGCCATCCTCCAAGCACATTCAAGTAACAAATCGGTAAATCCTTCATGCTTTGCGATTTCAGTTAAAATGTCCCACTGTTGCAATTTTTTCTCACAAAGAATCCAATGATCTTCCCATAAGGAGTATTCCTCTTCGCTATATGGCAAAGCACCACTACGCGCCTTAATTTGGGCACTTTCGTACATCTGCTGAGCTTTGTCCCAAATTCCAATTTGCTCGTAAGAAAGAGCAATATTAGTTTCAACATATTCACATCGTCTACGCCATAAACCATAAAACATGTCATCTTCATTAAGTGATGCATATATTTCCGTAAGTGCATCAATGTTAGCATATTTTATAGCTTGGTTTTCATTATCAACTTCTGTTTGGTTAAGTTCAAGTATTTGAATTGAACTATACCATCCATCAAACGCTTGCCCTAAAAATTTCACTAAATGTGGGGGAAGTTTTAGGTGTGTTCCGCATCTAGAAAATCCTTCCAAAATAATTTGCATTACGTTTGGCCGTTTATTCATTTGACGATTGTGATAGTCTTTTGAAAGAAATTGCAATAATGACCTAAACAACTCTCTATTATCTCTTTTATTAATAGAAGAGGCAATAGTAGGAAAAAAAGATAACCATGAAACTCTAACCGCTTCAGGATTATGATATTGTAATTCAGTTAATGGTTTTAATAATTCACTTGCAGTTATTTCTGATATATTCTTATTAAATGCTTTCTGACGTTCTAAAAGCTTTTCTAGGTCAGCATCATCAATTTCATTATCAATATCAATTTTAGCATTGTCTTTTAGTTCAGGATACATATTTTTATTTATTCTAAAAGATAAAATTTTAAAATCAACCGACTGTAAAGATATTGGGGTTTTATCATCGACAGCCCCATATAAAAGTTGTAACGCTTGATTTAACCATAATGAATCACCTATGTTTTCCCAGCTTTGATCTCTTATTATATATAGCAATCTTTTCCATATATTTGAATCTATAGAATCACTCAAAATTTTTAATAATCTTGTCCTTATGTCAGGTACATCAATTTTCGTGCCAATTAAAAAGGCTTGCTCCATTCGAACAGTTAAATCTGTTCTTAACAAGGAAGTATCTTCATATATATCTGTAACAAGTCGGTAATAACTTCTGGTCAACTCGACATTATCACGAGTTTCAAACATAATCATTTTAGAAAGAATTGTCGTCTTTTCTTTTATAGTAGGAAACAAATCCTTTTTTCCAAAAATCCATTGTCTTGCAATTTCCAGCAGTTTAAAACATAAATCAGCATCATTACATCTTTCAACTAGCCTTTCTATGACACTTAAATAGGTTCGTCGTAAATCCTCTAATATGGATATTCTTGCCTGCCCTATATCAATCAATTTACCTAAAAGCGAAAGTAAAATTTTGTAGTTTTCTTCTCCAATATTAACCACATTATTGTCATTCGCGCTGTTCGAAGCTTGTTGATGACTTCCAGAGTGTTGAATTGCATGCGTTTGTTGAACTGCTTGTTGCAATACTAACAGATATTCTTTACAAAGTCTTCCAAATGCTTTCATTAATAAAGGCAAAACAGGATTAATTGCTGCAGGTTTATATTGTGTTAATGTCCAAGCTAATAAAATGCTAGGCGCTAATAATTTAATATTATTGGCTGTATCTTGGATGGCCATTGTTGCATTAGAAGACAATGGAGGAGCGGAAACTAAATTTTCTTGTATCACATTTGTAATCATAGAAATAAAATGAGTGACAGATTCGGGAGTCTCTCCATCCTTTCCCTTGACATCAACAACATTCTTCAAAATACAAGAAAGAACACGATGCAATGATTCTTGAACTTTTACATACTCAGACTTTATACATTTCTCTAATAATTTTTCTAGTTGCTCTAAAGATGCTAAGATCCATCCTTCGTGTTTTCTTTGTAGAGTAATATTAACAACCTCTAAAGCATTGATAACAGGAACAATATTGAGCTCACTATGTTCAGAAGCAACAAGTGTTCGCTCAAAAAAACTTAGACGAACATTCACATCAGGCCAATAATCCGAAGAAAGGAATTTTGACAATAAATTCAGTACTCTTTTAATGAGAGGTACCTCCAGAACATTCTTAGTTGAAACACAAACGAATCGAATTAGATACGTGATTAAAGCTTCCTTTAGTTGGAAAGGTAGTTGGTAATCTAATTCTTTTTGTTCTGAAAGAGTATCATCTAAATCATGTGCTTTTCGCTTTAAAGGATTTGACACTATATCTATTTCATTTGCATGATTATCTTTATTGTTTGGTTTGTCATTTATTTTTTCGTCTAGCTCATTAATAGCTTTGTCTTCCAGCTTGACATTTACTTTTTCATCTGTTTTATAATTTGCTTTAGAGTCTTGCTTATCATCTAATTTTTCGTCGAGTTTGTTGTCTAGACTGTTAACCGCTTTGTCATTTAACTTTTCACTTAGCTTTTCATTCGATTTCTTTTCTAACTTGTCATTTAGCTTTTTATCCGTTTTGTTAACTGGCTTTTTGCTTGCTTTATCAACTGACTTTTTATCTGCCTTACTGCCTAGTTTTTTATCTAATTTTTCATTTAGATTATCATTAGACTTTTCACTTGATTCACTTTGCTGACCTGTATTTGCAATTTTAGATTTAGGTCGGGTTAGAAGTAGTTCCTTTCGTTTAGCCTCCCATTTAAGTATAAGCTCTGCTAAATCAATGGACAAAATTTGATTCTCTGTTGCATGATCGGAAGGCGAGCCATTTAAGAATCCTAATTTAGGTATAGCATTAATAATAAGTGGGCAAAAGTGTTCCCTAGACTCAAAAAATAGATCAGCGTGTCTTACTATAAAAAGGTAAACGTTTGTAACTTGATGAGGATTATGTCCATCTTCTGCTAAAACTCGTCTAGGCCATTTAGCCCACATCGAAGATTCAATTCGTGAAGGTAAATGAGGAGCTAGTATATCCAATGCTCTCCTCACTAATATTTTTCCTTCGTTATGTTGAGCTTTTAATAAAGCCACATAGATTTGAACAACTATTTTGGAAGGAGTTTCATAAGATGCAATAAAATATGCAATTACTTCATATACTGATTTTTTCGATATAACATCTTCAAGTTTTATAAAATTCCAAGAAAACTTAATGATATCTTTCCTTGTATCTGCAATTAATGACGATCCAAATTTTATTAACGTTGCTGTCATTTGTAAAAGCTCAAATCGATACTGATCTATACTTCCCTCTGAACTATCATCCGAATCTTGAACCGGATTCTTCCATATTAAATTATGTACCTTATCAATCCAATTTGTATCTTTTACATGATTTTCATTATTGTCAATATGCTCTAAAAGTTTATCAAGATTCCCAGTAAGTTCAGCTTCATGGACTAAAACTGGATTAACTATTTGTCTAAAAATCAAAATTTTAGAACTTAAACATGCAGATTTGTTCCCTACAAACTCAATAGATCGAAATAAATACTTTTTTCTCTTTTCATAATCGTTAGATTTGACAATAGAATCAAATATAAAGTATTGCAATATTGGTGTCATTGGCATATACCCGTTGGCAATTATATCTAAAAGATTAAAAAGTACATCATAATCTTTAGGATTTATAGACATATAAGATACTAAGATTCCATGTAGGCTTAAAAAGCCAATTTTAATAGACATATGTAATGGTGAAGTAAGTGGAACGCTATCTTTAACTCCTTTAATAGATGGAGCAGAATTGAGTAACTTATTTGCTAATAGTTCTTTATTACTTAATAACCATTCAGAATCATAACTGCTTAGAACTTTAAATAATTGAACAAAAGTTAAAATAGCATTGACTTTTAATTCTTTATTTTCAATAGAAAAAGCAATTTTTTCAAGCTCAGGCATTCTGGTCCTGACTAAATTTCTCAAGTCCGTATTATCCGCTTGATCAACTAAACTAGTAAATAATTGACCAAATTTTCTATCAGATAATCTTGACGAAAAAAATAAAAATGAATCTTCAGCATATTTATTACAGTACAAGCCTAATGGAATCCTAAATGGTGACAATTGCATCCTTCTTAAATAATCTTCAATAGTGACACACAGTTGAATTAAATCCTCCATAAATCTATTAGCAGAATTAGGAAGTAAATGATAAATATTAAATATTGCAATTATAATATTGATGTTATTTTGAGTTGAAAGCAGACTATTTGAAGATGAATATAAAGAAACTTTATCAGTCCAAGCTCGAGCATGATCGAAAAGTTTGTTGCCGATTTCGACCTTAAAATAAGTTGTTAACAGTTGAAGCAGTCTAGCCAAACCATTCAACCCAGGTACAGACAATCGTTTGTGATCTGAAAGATTCACTAAAATAGGACGCAAACCATTTTGAAGTAAATCTTTCGGCAGTTTATGGTTTTGAGAAAGAACTGTTTCCAATCCATGAAAAGAAGCGTTGACAATTTTTTCGGATTTAACATACAAATTCTTAAAAAATACGGCTATTATTCTAGAACGAGTAGAAGCATTTTGAATGCCAACAAGATCAGTAAAGCATAAAGCCAGTGACAATAAATCAATACACTTTACGCGTAGTCTCACTAAGCTATCAGCAACTTTATACTCTGATGTACGTTGACCTGAAGCTAATGATTCATCATCAGCATCAGCGAGCGCTAGTACTTCCATAAATAATCGTTGTAGCTCTTCATTACAAGCAACAAACGAATTAGGCAACTTAAGACAATATATCATAGCATCTATATTTCCAATTTGCATCGAAAATGGCAAAGCACGTAAAGGTTTAGCAAAAATTGGAGTTAAAAGAGTGGATTTTACAGGATTTAAAAGCTCAGAAAGACTTTTATTTGATATTTCAGATAAAAGCTGCAACGCTTCTTTTGTAGAATCACGTACACAGTCAGAAGGATTAGATAGCTCGTAAATCAAAAACCCACAGAGCTGTTGCAATAGTTTGACAGATTTTTCTTGCTCAGTGTTATCTTTAAAACAGCAACGTAATAACTTAAGTAGTATATAATTTGCATCGTCATGACCTTTACTTGGTGCTTCCTCTGGCACATCCTTAAACACAAAATATAAAGTTCGAACTAACTCTACTAGTCTGCCCTCTAACCATTCAATGGGAGGGTTACCAGATTCAGGACACTCTAAAATAGTTCGCAATCCTATTACACCTCCTGATTTGTTATACCAATGTGGTTTATAACAAGTGTGAGAAAATGTTGAGATTAGCGATTTTACTAATGAATGCTTGAAAGTATAGTAATCAGATTTGTTAAACAATATAAAAGAAGATTTATAAATAGTTTTCACCGCTAAAATAGCAATATCTCTTGCGTCGTCGTTATATGAAGAAAGCGCATTCGCTATTGAAGAGGTTATTATCCTGGTGTCTATAAATAGTCTACTTGTGTCATCATCATAACTAAAGTCCTTTTGCCTAACTTGCCGTCTTAAATAAATACTATGTTCTATTTCCAAAACCGAGAAAAGTTCACAAATTTTTACCACCAAACCTTCGACTTCTTCCTTTATATCAGGAATTGATCCTGCGAATAGTATTCCATGTAGAGCTCGCTCTAGAATATTGACCTGCAATTCAAGCTTTGCCATAGGTTTTGCCTTTTCTGCATCACACGATGAAAATGAAGGGAAAACAGTTTCACTATCTATTAAAGACTTAATATGTAACTTGATTACTTTTCCATAATTTTTAGGAAATTTGCCCGAATTTATAAACAATTTTGTAACCGACACAATATACCTAAATGCCGCAATTCTATAAAAAGAATCACATCTGAAATCGTACAAAGTATCTAAGGCAATATCCAATACAGGAGCAATAAGATCCATAGAGTGCTTGGCGTTCAAACCATTTAATTTTAACAAGACTGAAGGATTGGATTCTGTGAATTGTTTGAATTTAAGATCACTTGGTGGTTTCAAAAATCTTCTGTTCCGTCCTCCAAGTTTACCTAAAATACGTAAAGTAGTATGTGAATATTGATGTGAATAAGGCAACGGTTTTAAATGAGACCATAAAGCCTCCATGACGTTATCAATTACAGGCTCAAGAATAGGATCAAAGTATTCTGCGGTGAGGTTGTCTACACATAGTTCTAAAGTTCTTAAACCTTGTGCAATAAGTTCTGGAGAACCTTTAAGAGCAATCACTAAGGGTCTCATTAGATAAGATAAATGTGGAACTAAAACAGAAAGACGGACAGGAACTGTAAGGCATAATTCGACAAATAAATCGCGTTCTTGTGGCCTTCGAGCAGATTGTAATAATTTGTTCAGAGTTTCTAATAAAACATGCAGTAAAGGTAAGACCTCATTATATAATAACTCAAATCTGCCTCCTCCGATGGATCTAAAAAGTGTTCTTAATAAATGAAAATAATTCAATGGTTCTTCTGCTTTTGTCGATATTGTTAGTGAGTTAATAATCATATTCTGTAAATGAGGTAAAAGCATTAGTTCGTTAACAGTAGGAAACAAATTAACCGCCATAAATGATAATCTGAAAAGCCTAATTATTACAGTTGCTTTAACATTTGAAGAAGTACCCAATTCATGCAAATGTTTTAATAAATAATCTAAAAGCATTCCTAAGAAGTTTGTCGACGTCAACTCTGAAGCTAAAAAAAATTGTACCATTGCAAGAAGAGCCCCATTACTTATTATAGCGTTATAAAAAAATGGCATTTTTGGCTCTATAATTTCAATAAAAGATGAAGAATCAATATGTATAAAAACAGTAACAAAGGTTTCCATTAATTCCTTTTCTTCTTTGGAAGCAGCTAATTGAGATAGTGGATAAGGATCTCCTTTATTACGTTTTTCTTCAGGTATTTCACGTAATATAGCATAATAAGAAAAGCCTTTAATACCCTCACAAAATAACTTTCTAAAAATTTCAATTTCCTCAAACGACAATCCACGAGCTGATTCATTCCATTGAGTAGGGTTGACCTCTGGAAAAGGTGGAGGAGGATTACATGATTTTAAGCCGAACATTATTGAGCGTAAAAAAGTCATTAAAGCTTTAAATAAATTACGGCCATCCTTCATTCTGTCATAAGGAAACTCGAGATGCGTTTTTATTAAATAAGCAGATCTTGTGTCATATAAATCTAAATCTTTCAAAGAAGGCTTATCATCTTGGACATTAACGTTTGTAAGTTTCGATTGGGCCTCCTTTCCAGAATCTGTACGACGAGAATGAAGAAGTGAGTTTTCAAACATTCGATTCAATTGTGCAAATTTTTCCGCAAATGCATTTACAATAAATACCATTAATTGTCTTCCTTCAGCTTTATCTGGTAACTTTATAATTCTTTCAACTAGATTTAAAAGAAGCTTAGCCGACATGACATGGAAGGAATCGGATAAAGTGCTATCTTGCATATTTTCACAATAAACTTTTACAGTCTCCCACAACTGCTGTGTAGAAAGTTCTGATCGCACATTATGCACAAGATCGGCGACCATTGAGTATGCAAGTGGTCTCAAAGTTTCGTGCACAGTTAAACCATCACCTATTAAAACTTTGCCATTTAATAATAAATCGATTTTTGGAATGAAAGCAACTCTACATTCGCTGGATAATATGTGTCTTGTAGCTACTAAAAGTTCTTTTCTAGAAGCAGATAATTCTCTAGGACAATCTTCTAGCAGTCTAACTACTAATTCTGGTATTAATTGTTTATAAGGGTCCAATAATGGATGACGCCTTTGTAAAACATAAGCTAAAAAAGACATTGTCTTAACGTGGGCTGTTATAAAATCTCCAAAAGTTTGCCTATTTTTAATACCACGCGCTACCGAAGTGTAAATTTCGCCACGAGATTCTGCAGCTAATCGGGCTTCCATTTGTGGTTGAGCTTGTAAATTCAGCATATCAATTACATACGGAACAAACTGAGCCAAATAAGTTCCGCTGTGTTCTTTATGAGAAGTTAAAAGAGTAACAACTATAATCGGACACTCAGTTAAAACTTTAAAAGAATACATTGAGCGAGGTAGTTGCTTTAAAGTATTTTCATTTTGATTTAAATTGGTAGTCATAATAGTATCAGCAGGAGATTGTGAACGTGAATTCGCAGATTGAGATAAGAGAGCATCTGTAGAGCCAGGAGTATGAATATTACCAATGGGATTATTATTAGTTGGAGTAGGAGTAGAAACAGGAGTAGGAGTGGTGGCAGTAGGGATAGTAGAGGTACTACCAACTGAAGTAGCTGTACCACCACCAACAGTAGATTGAAAAATTAAACTAGATGATGAATCAAAACAATCCTTCACAGCTACATGCATATTTTTATACATTTCAATAACCAAGTTTAAAAAAGTTGAAACTAACCCTTCTAGTTCTTCTCTATAAGATCTATGAAGAGCTGAAATAAATTTCATGCAAATAACGCCATTTTCCTCATCCTCAACTCTCAATAAATTAGTTAAAACGGAAGCTGTTTTAAATGCATATGGTTTAAAATCTTCATTTATAGGTAATCTATACAATATGTTGAATATGATGTTTCTAAGCTTATGTTCTATTGAGTTAGGGAAAAACGAAGGTTGTCCCGATTCAAGTATTGACATAAATATAGGTATGAATTTCCTTAAAAACGCTTCATATTCAGCAGAGTTATGAAAAGAGTCAATAAAATCTCTTATTTCTAAAGCTGCCAAATACTTAGACGTTAGATCAATACCTTTATCTGAGAGCTGTTGTGCTTCATTCTCAAATTGTGCGGGCAAACTTGACATTTTGGTATTATATGTATTAATGAATATTATCTATAAACCTATGCACTATTATATTCCTATTTTCGCGTAACACAAAATCTTAACCAAAATTTAATCCACAAAGTTTCTCACTTTCGTGGAAAACCATCACCTTGTAGATATAACGCAAACAATAAAAAACGACACGTAAATGTCAAGCAGTATATTCAAGCTCTACTATCAATTGTTGACGTGAT
Source organism: Botryozyma nematodophila (assembly GCA_030579355.1). Taxonomy (NCBI): domain Eukaryota; kingdom Fungi; phylum Ascomycota; class Trigonopsidomycetes; order Trigonopsidales; family Trigonopsidaceae; genus Botryozyma; species Botryozyma nematodophila. The sequence continues at coordinate 5,893 of JAKTQT010000196.1, read as the reverse complement.
TTCCCGTTAATTATGAACGCAACTATCTAGTTGAATTTAGATTCAATATTAACACTATAACGTATTATTTTCACAATTTTTAAAGAATATATACCGTGGCAAATCAAGCGTATTTTTTTAGCAAGATATTACTTAAAATGCGAAAAAAGAAAATAAATAAAAAAAAAAAGTCTAAAAATTCTTGGGAACTAGTTAAATATTGCCAGATTTAATTCAGTACTACTTTATTAAATGTTATGCTGCCGTTCGTTAGTAAATTATCAATTTTTTACTACTTTATCCACACTATGATAATAATATAGTAGTTCACACAATTAAAACTCCCTAGCAACCATTTATTATTATTTTACTGTGTGTTTTCCTTAAAACAAATATACCTATATTTATTTTACTTACTTTAGAGGCGTTCGACTAATTTAAAATTAATTTCAACTAATCTTAATGAATTTTAAATTCAATTCAGCTTAAATTGATTTTAAACCTATATCGAATTTGATTATTTGTTATTTTTACTCTTTATTTTTTTGAAAATTTTTCAGGATTTGTAGACTTTTTTTTTTGGCTCGTTTTTCGTTTTTCGTTTTTAGTTTTCCAGCATCTGAAAATTACTTTTCATATTTTTGCTTATGTAATTATTGCTATGCTAATTATTAGTGTGGAGATTTGGTTTCCGTAGCAGCAAAGACTTTTAAAAACGCTCCACATCGAATAATTGTATATGTGTAGTAAACTTACATAAAGAACTAGAAGATGCAATGAAATAAAATAATGCTTAATTAATATATACACGCCATTATTTTATAAAGTAAATAAGCTTTTTAACCATAATTATATCATGTATTCAATATTATATCGTAAAACATTCAAAGTCTTCTGAAATGAGTTGGATTAGGGTTTGAAGAATATTTTAACACTGTAAATTTAATGTCCGTAAATATAGAGTAATGTAAAATCTCATGACTACGGTCTTTCCTAGGCGATCTAAAAGGCCTTTTTTAGCGGTTTTTTAGGAAATGAAAAAAGTCTGCTTCTATGAAAAGAGGCTTTCCAATCAACTCTATATTATACTCGAATAAATTGTATTCCATTCATTTTATATACGAAGTTAAAAACATTAGATAAAAATAAAATAGTACATAGTTAAATAATTAAATATAAAATAGTTTTATATCCAATAAATATTAGACACAAACAAACGATGGAGTTTGGTAGTAATAGTAACGATTAATGACATCTTATACTATATGCACTATAAATTGAAGTGAAATAAATACACGTACATGAACATTACAACATATATTGAATATTATAAAAGTTTTATTTGCACACATAATAATAGCAATCGTTCCCGTCTGTGTCGATCTCCACATAATAACTCTATAGATTGAAATATTACATCTCTATTAGTGTGTAGAGTATAAATAATTCAAACCATACCTTTAAACCAAAGTTTAATAACTATTAACATTGTTCGTTTTTCGGAAATTCACATTAAATAAAAGTATCAACAATTAATAAATAGAAGTTAGTAAATTAATTCACAAATAATAAATAGAAATTAATAATAATATAATAATATAATAACAATTCAGTAAACTAATAACAAAATAATCATCATTCTTTATTCGACCAAGGATTCTCAGCCAACTCAGGAACAATTACTTCAGTATCACTTTCATCAGATTCAACTATTTCGTCGTCATTTTCTTCCTTTTCTTCATTTTTTACTTCATTTTCCTCTTTTTCCGATGCAGTTTTCATTCTTAAACCTACATCCTTCAGATCACTTTTGTCTTTTTCATTATTTATTCCTGCCTTTTTGTCATCTTTTTGCTTCTCATTTTTCATAGCAATTGGTTCAGAAAGTGAATCAGATGATGATTTCTTTTTAGATGAAGATGAAGTGAATGAACTCAATCCGGGAATAGAATGTGCACTAAAAGGTATTGAAGAAGTGTTTTTATTTTCAGAGGAAACAATAGATCCACTCGTGTCACTATTCGTATTCGATTTACTTTTTCGATCTGAAGCCCATTTTGACCATGATCCAAAATATGCACTTATTTTATTATTATTGCTACTAGTACTTCCGGTACTAGATTGAGAGGTTGAAGTACCAAGTGCTTTTGAAGCAGAGTCTTTATCTGACACGCTACTTAATGAATTTACTTCAGTTTGTTGACTGAACTTGTCTGAATTTGAGTTTGTATTCGAAACTGATCTTTTCATAGTTTCATCATTTTTGCGAGATCCGATTGAAGATGGACTAGATGTTGAATCAAATATAATCATATTACTATCATTATTGCTCTCTCTGGCAGCCCACAAGCCCAAGAACGCTGAGCTAACTTTTTGACTTCCATTAGCAAAGGATTTAGCTAAAGCATCTCTCTTTTGATCTAAATGAAGATCTTGTACGCTCTTTGCCACTTTTCGCGACATATCTGTAAGATTTAATCCATTGCCTGCTGAATGACGTGGAAACACTATATCAAATAATTCTGGATCCGTATATTTGGAAAAAAGCCTATAATTCTCTGTGGCCATCCATTGGATATACCAAGCATTTCCAAAATCTCCCATAGGATGTGCTGGTGCGTCATTTAGCAGTAAATCGGAATGAGGAGCGGGAGAGCCAGAGGGAGGATTTATAAACTGATCATACTTACAACACGAAATCAAGGTCATTAAATAATCTTCAAATTGTACTCGAATATAATCATCTGATCCTAAAAAGTTGATAGTAGACGCACATTCTTCCGACCAAGATTGTTCAACGGCATTTGAAATTGAATCTATCCAACGTCTATCTGCAGCAGTAAGAGCCAAACTCGAATTGAGATTTGAACTAAGGATTTCAACGGTATTATTATCTAAGTTTACGACTATGTCAGCATATTGAGTTTTATTTGTAAGTAAAAGTAAATTTGAAGTTCCAACTACATAAGATAAAGTATCACGATCCGTGAGTTCATCTAATTGCTGAAGAGGGGTGTAAGGATTGAAAAATCCGCCTTTTCCAAATATCTGCAATGGCAGTCCCATATATGCAAGCAAAGAATTTCTATCACTACTTTTTAAACTTGTAGATTGTTTCAATGTGTATTCATATGAATGTAGTAATGGTGAAGCAGCATCTTCAAGATGATTAATTAAACCTGGTATTAGAGATACTAAAGAAAATTGTGCTGAACATAATAATTCAGTAACTGTTGAAAAAAATATTATACGTGGTTCTAATAGTAAAGCTTTAAATAAAACTAATGTTTTTTGTTTAAACCTATGAACTAATTCTCTTAAGGACATTCCTACATACATATCAAGTTCGGTTACACCATCCTTAAATAAATGTTTTAAATTTGAATAGAGAGTATTGATTATAGTTCTTGTTTGTAAATCTCCTTGTAAGAAATAAGCTCTTGTAACAACAGCTAACTTTTCTCTTATTACACCAAAAATTGGCTGCCTCGCAATTACTACGACTGCTTTTTGTACAATTGAACGGGTTACATCTATAGGGGTATTAGTTAGATCTTGTGTTCTAATTTGTCTATTGCAAGATATTCCAAAAAGAGTTGTTGGTTCTGAACCATTTTGTGTTTGTGGAGTGTATAATAGTGTAAAGTATGAGTAATCTTCCTGTCGCGAATGACTTCCATCGGGTAAACTTTGAAATGGTAAATTCGGCCATAAATTTGACAAGTCAGGACCATCACTAATCCAGTATTCTACTTCAGGTCCTTAAAAAATAAAAAAATAAAAAAAGAAAAGTTAGTAATTCCTATATTATCATATAAATTGTAGATTCCCTATTTTCTGCTTTTTATAGGTCATTTAGTGAAATACTGACATACCGTATATGGTGAAATCCAACGACACATACACCAACTATAACGTTATTATCGTCGATATTTTTTTCATTGTCATTATTTTTACTAATGTTTTTTATATTTTCGTTATTATTCTTATTGTTATTTTTATTAGTATCCTTTTTTTCGTCATTTTTAGAAGACGGATTCAGATCTATTAAATTATTTTGCTCTAGTAATTGTTTTTTAAGTTGATTCACTTTTGAATTTGAAGTTGAATTTTCAACAGCCTCGGCCTTCTCCGGCATTTGTGACCTTGTATTTTATTTTTTATTTTTATTCTATAATTTATTGGTATATAATAATTTATAAAAATATTCTAACGGTGAATAATACAGAGTTTTTGTTAGTACCTTATTTGGTAATAATTTTGTAATACTTAGTAATCGAATAAAAAATATTAGTTGCTACTTAGTAAAAGTCGAACAATAATTGTAAGTGCTTATATGATATTAAACAGTAAGAAACTTTATTCAGCGCTTTTTTAAAAAATGTGATGAATATTGGAGAAGAAAAGTGAAAGATTGGGAATTGTAAAAAAAAAAAAAAATAAAAAGTAAAATAAAAAAAAAAAAATAAAAAATAAA
>JAKTQT010000195.1:24979-35886 GCA_030579355.1 Botryozyma nematodophila | reverse complement strand
CCCTTTAATTTTTTTTGTCTTTTTTTTTTTTTTTTTTTTTTTTTTATTTATTTATTTATTTATTTATTTATTCTTTTATTTTTTTTACTAACATACAGACGGCGGATAAAAATCCAAATAAAACAGTTACTGAAAATGGAAATGAAGTGCCACAAGTAGAAAGTACTTTACCTCCAAAACCAAAGTTTACTCATCCGGATCCTGGTCCAGATTCAAAATCTGCTAAATGGGTACAAGAATATGATAAATATAGTGTAGAGACTTATTCAAAACCACTTCCTGTCTTTTATAAAGGTGAAGGAAGCTATTTATACGACTTAGAAGACTCAAAATACATAGATTTTACTGCAGGAATTGCTGTTAATGCATTAGGACACTCAGACCCAGAAATTGCCGATGTTATTGGCAAACAAGCAAAAATCTTAGTTCATTCTTCAAATCTTTATCATAACTCTTATACAGGACCTCTTGCTAAATCACTTGTTGAAAAAACTCAACAACTTGCTGGAATGAAGGCAACTAAAGTTTTTTTCTCTAATTCAGGTACTGAAGCAAATGAAGCAGCACTTAAATTTGCGAGAAAATATGCAAAGGAAACTCAACCAGATAATAAAAATAAATACGAAATTGTGAGCTTTTATAATTCTTTCCATGGAAGATCATTTGGTTCTCTCACTGCAACGGCAAATCCTAAATACCAAGCAGCTTTTGCTCCATTGGTTCCTGGTTTCAAATATGGACAATATAACGGTATAGAACAACTTGAAAATCTTATCACTCCTAATACTGCTGGTGTTATTGTTGAACCAATTCAAGGTGAAGGTGGAGTAAATGTAGGATCTGTTGAATTTATTACTGAACTTAGACGTCGTACAAGAGCTGTTGGTGCTGTGTTGATCTTTGACGAAATTCAATCTGGTTTAGGTCGTACAGGTTCCTTCTGGGCTCATGCTGCTATTGATAGCGACGCTAGTCCAGATATAATAACTTCTGCTAAAGCATTAGGAAATGGATTCCCAATTGGGGCTACTATTGTGACAGAAGAAGTTGCAAAAACAATAAAAGTTGGTGATCACGGTACAACTTTTGGAGGAAATCCACTTGCTTGCACAGTTGCGTCACATGTCGTTGAACGCCTTGCGGATCAAAAATTACTTGATGGTGTAGTTAAGAAATCTGATCATATTCGTGCTAGATTATGGGATTTTGAAAAGAATTTTGGTAATCTCGTAACTGAAGTTCGTGGTATTGGATTGATTTTAGGTGTGCAATTATTTATTGATCCTACTGATATCATTAGCGAATGTAGACAAAGAGGATTACTTATCATTTCAGCTGGAAAAAATACAATTAGATTAGTTCCACCACTTAATATTGGTTATGAATTAATAGATGAAGGATTAAATATCTTTGAAGAAGCTTTAGCTTCTCAGTCTGCAAAGATTAAGGCACAAGCAGCGGCGGCCATTGAAAAAGAAGCTAAAGAAGCAGCAGCAGCAGCTGCTGCTGCATCATCAACAGCATCCTCTACACCGACGGAAGAGAAATCAGATGTTAAAGCAGAAAGTAAAGCGGAATCAAAAGAAGGAAAAGACAAGAATGCTCCGTCTCAAGCACAAGGTGAAAGCCATAAGCCTGCCTCAGCAGAAAATTAAATGAATTATTATTAGAATATTATTTTTATTGTTTAATTTACATTTTTATTTATATTTTTGTTTATTATTGTATTACTTTTTTATTTTTATTTTTTTTCTCATTAAATATTTTTATTTTTATTATGTATTATTTGGTATAGTTTAGATTTGGTATTTATTTTATTCGGCTCTAATTGTGTTATAATATGATTGAATAGAATATGACATATTTTAAACTATTACTGTGAAAAGATAATTAATATTTAAAAAGATTATTAACAAGAGATCACCTATTTTCATGTATTAATTATTAGATATATTTATATGTTTACATATATATATTATTATTACTTATTTGTTTATTTGTCTTTTAATTTATTTAATTATAAATTGGTTGGTATTGATGTTATGTAAAATTTACAAAGAATGTGTAAGGTTAATAAATATAATAAATAAATATTACTCAGTGTGTTGTTTTAAATTTTTTTCAAGCTTGTTAAATTCATCTAAACCAATTTGTTCTTCAGGATCTAAAACTTGTTCAACACCTTTTACTTCTTCTACATAATGCATTAACATTGATTCTATACCATGTTGTAAAGTTACCGAAGAAGAATCACAAGATCTGCAAGCACCTCTAAGTTTAAGTTTAACTATACCTGTAGATTCATTAAATCCTCTGAATTCTAAATCACCACCATCCTCTTGTATAGCAGGACGTATACGTGTGTCAATTAATTCCTTTATCATTGAAATTACTTCTGAATCATCTGGATGTGGAGCAGTATCAGATGCCATATTTATTGGAGTACCATCACTATTTTTTTCAATATTAATATTAATTGGACCTTTACCATTTGGTGTTGAAGAAATATATTCAGTAATTATTGAAAATATTTCTGGTTTAACTTCTTGCCATGGTATAGAAGAAGATTTTTCAACAGTAATAAAATTTGAACCTAACATCACAGATGATATACCTGGAAGTGAAAAAAGTTTATGAGCTAATGGACAACCGATGGCTTCACGACCGGATAAATATTCAATAGTAGCTGATTGACTGCCATTATTAGTAATACTATCAGGTAATATTTTTGTACCAGAAGGAGCAAATTTTATAGCATTTTCATTTGGTGTTGACAATGGTTGAATAAACAAGGAACGTATAAAAGATTTTATTGGGTAATTTCTGTAATTATGAGCATAATTACTGTGGCAATATTTTGAAAATGATTTAATCATTTTAGGTTAGTTGTAATTATATGTGCAATTAAATAATTAAATGTTAAATGATTAAATGTGTAAATAAATAAACAATAAATAAAAAAATTAAATGCTTTACAAATAAATGTGTAAATGCTTAACAAACAAATCAATCAATGCTTTAGTTAAAAATAAATAATTAAAATTAATTATATACGTAGTGAATAATTCGTCTATTTTAATATAGTGGTTGTTATTATTAATCAATATAAATTATGGATGGCAACGCTAGGCAAAAAAAGACCCAAAGGCTGCATCATCTGAGAAGTCGTCTTTTGAGATTTTATTAGTATTTTTATTAGCATTAGCATTAGCATTAGCATTAGCATTAGCATTAGCATTAGCATTAGAATTAGAATTAGCATTAGAATTAGAATTAGCATCTTTCTTAGTATTAGTATCAGAATTAGCATCTTTATTAATATTAATACTATTATTGTCATTATTGTTATTACTGTTTATATTTTTCTTATTGTCATTATCATCATCATTATTAATATTAGCATCATCCACTATCCCTCCTAAACGTTCTATATCTTGAACATTCGTAGATAAACGTATATTCGTAGAAACAAGACGTACTGAGCGATTTATATTATCAACAACATCTTGTGATGTTTCTAAATATTGAATATCATTAAACCGTAGATTTGCAGGATTTTGTGTAGGCGTATTTATAATCTTTAAAAGCTTTTCCTTTCTAGCATCAGAAATGGCCTTTGCCTTTATTGGTGCCTGTTCCAAATAAGCAGCAAGATCTTTTGCTTGTCTTATAGAACGCATTCTACGACCTTGTAATGTTCTGTATGCATCTTGAGCAGTAGAGTTTATTTGTCCCATAGAATCTTGTGAATTTGAATTTTTTTTTGAAGATGACATTCGACCACCTTGAGCTCGTAATTGAGATCCAAAACCGCCTTTACCACCGCATAGCCGTGCATTTATTCTAAAAGATAAATAATATGCCTTATCTTGTCCATGATTGTTATTGTTGTTGTTATTGATTTTAATATTGTTTTTATTATTGTTATTTTTATCAGTATCAGTAGAGCAGTTTAATGAAAAAACATTAATAGATGGGTCAGCTGGTGGTAATGGTTTACCAGAAGCAAAAGATATGTAAACTTTATCAGAGATTGAAGAAGGAATTTGTGAGCGTATATCGCTTACTATATTCGTAAGAGGAGTTAAATTATCTGAATATGTAAGGTTTTTCAAATCTAGTCCTGGGAAGGACGCTAGAGAAACATGGATCATCATGTGAATATTTGTAGTTTATTATTATTTATTGATATTTATTATTGTTATTATTGTTATTATTGTTATTATTATTGTTGTTCTTATTGTGAATATTATTTTATTATTTTTAATTTGAATTTATGAATTATATTTGTATATTTTATTAATATTATTGTTTCTGGTATGTATTTATTATTTACTTATTAATATCTCTATACATATTTATTTATAATTCATAATGTTTATATTTATTTAATATTATACATTTATATTTGTTATACATTTTAAACATGCTTTTTACCATTATCTAAATATTTATTTCTTATTCTTATTTAATATTTAATGTTTAAAATTTAATATTTATTACTTGCATAATTTATACATTCAGTATCTATTAAATTTATTAATCCAAGCCAATTATTTACTTATTACCGCCACCAATAATTATATTCTATATATATATATATATATATATATATATATTTTTTTTCTTTCTTTTTTTTTTGGTATAATCATTAAATTGTATGTTGTATGCCAATACATAATATTTATATCCGCATCATACTTTCTTTCTTAACACTCGTTCAAGAGTAACAAGTTTAGAAAGAAGATTTTTATGTTTTTTATAAGTGGAATCAAAATGATTTAAAACACGTTTATGTCTTTTTTTAGCAACTTCATAAGCATCAGAAATGGGTATTTTTTTATTCTCAGCATGTTCATTTGTTTTATTAATATTTATGTTTATGCTTTTTTTAATATCCAATGTAATAGAATCATGTATTTTAGCCACATTAGAAGCATGTGAAAGTAACTCTGTAATTAATTCGTAGTTTATTTTGTTTTCTCCACTTTGAAGAAAATCATTTTTCATTATAGGAGACAATTTTTTAAATTTTGTTATATATTCCTGAATTTTTTCCATTTTATATGCAAGTTCTTATTTTACTGAGAAATTGTTATAATTTATAAAAATTTATTAGGTTTCTTTAGAATTTATATTTAATATCGCTAGTTATTATTTAAGGTTGTTGTATTATATTTTGAATGTTGTGTATTTATTTAAATATTTATTTATCAACGCGTGAATGTATGTACTTGTATTTATACTTGTATGTGATCTGGCATGTGTACATGTATACATAAATGAATATATACGTATACGTATACAAATACAAATACACATACAAACACAAATACATATACATATACATATACAAATAAAATACATATACATATACATATACATATACGGGCACATAAATTTATACACTATGGAATACACTTTAGCACGCACATGTATAAGCATGTATACACATGTATAAATATAACAGTAAATTTCATTCTATATTTAAATATATTTACAATACACCTACAAAAGCCTCACATTTAAATGTACATCAATTTATCACTATATAGAAATTACGAACGGAATGAAGGACCAGATCCGGGAATTGGTTCCTTAGAATCATTATCACGACGACGGTAAGAATCTTCTCTACCATATCCACCACCATTACGACGACCAAACGAAGGAGCTGAAGATGGAGCATTAGTTGCTGGTGATTTATGTGTAACTGGAATTACTGCATCTGGAATATGTAACCAGTTGCGAAGGTATTCAACACCTTCATCAGTTAAAGTATAATAATAATATTGCCATGAAAATTGTGTCTTGACATAGCCTTTTGATGTCAATGATTGGAGTGCTTTAATTACATATAAATTTTTTGTATCTATTGTATCATGTTTTGGTTGATTGTAGTTTTTTGTAGCAACGAGAACACCCTCTGTTTGTTAATATATATCACTAGAAATTTATACAGTAGATATGCATAATTATAAATATATATGAATTTTTTATTTAAATATATATATATATATATATAACTATAAAAATATGAAATGAACATAAAATTATATAAGATTAATATAATTAAATACAATCAAATATAAGTTTACATATATATCAACCCATCTTGCTCAAATATCATTTCTCACTCACCATTAAAAAGAGCAGCGTGTATTTTCTTGCGATCTTCTTTTGGAATCAACATTTTCTATATGTAAATTAAATATTACTATTATAATTATTTTATAAACCTTTAACTATTTTTCAACTCTACTTCTTAATCTTCAATAAACCTTGGTATCCAACCTGAATAATCTAACTATATTTTTTTACTATTGCGTCGATAATATTTTGCGTCAATGTGACTGTTGCAAAATAAAAACAAAAAATATTTTATATGAGTAATATAAAACATTTTATTACTAAGCTAAATTTTATCTCGCTTAGTAAGAGCCTAATTAAATATTTTTCAACGGTTTATTTCATTATATAGGATATAATACGAGGTTATTTGCTAATTAACTGTTAAATAGTATATATTAATAAAAATTTATGTTTATAAAATATATTTGCATTTACATGTATATATGCTTAAGTTTAAATCTATTCACCTATATGTTTATTTGTTTATTGTATTAATAATACATGTTTTTTTAATTAACTAATAAATAAATAAATTAATTTATTATCACATATTATTCAATGGTTATATTTATCACACTATGTCACACTGACTTCATCAGGATTAGATAATCAAAAACTGCCCGCACTTAGTCACACCCAGACCCGTATTACTAATAAGTAGAAATAAATTAGTAAAATTTCTTGGTATGATTAATAATGAGTTAAGTAAAAATGACTAATATTATATCAAATTATATAATATTACCCCAAAAAATTACTATCAAATTAGATAAGCCATCTCCATCTCCCATCGCAGCACCATTAAAATTGTTTGTTCTTCATGCGAATTTGTTGCACTATATAATAAAAGATAATACTAATAATAAATCTTTAAATAAAAAAAAAATAAAAAAATAAATTAATAAATCAACATTTAAATAATAAATAATTAAATAAATACTAATTATTATAATAAACAGTAACAGAAAGCAAATTTATTTTTTATTATTTAACAAATTATTTAATAGATAATACTAATAGACTACTTATTGAACACTTGGAAAACAAGAAAAACTTATTCTAACGCTTTACATTTTATAACTTATTTTTACATTTCATTCCGCACTTTTATTTTTTTTTTCAATAATTTATTTTTAATTTTTTATATTAATTATTCTCTTTTTAAAGTGAGTATTACTTTCTTAAGTTTATTTTATCAAGTATTTATTTGTTTTGTATATTGATTTTATTTAGTAATTTTAATTTGTTATTAACTTATAGATTTAAATTTCGCCACTTAATTGTTGATAAAAAATTTAAACTATTACGCAAATAATTTACACTAAAAAAAAATATCCATAATAAGTAATTAAAATATATATATATATATATATATATATAGAAAAAAAAATTTGATACTAATTATCTAATAATATCATTTAACAATCTTGATACACTAAATTTTATCAAGATTATATTGTTTAGAACCTTAAACTATCTTATGCAAGAATTTTTTTCTTCTCCTAAGAAAAAAAATAGTCAACTGCACTCAAATGTGCAGTTGGCTTCTACAAATCAAAATTTTGTTCTTTCTTCATCTTTATCACCATCTCCCACTGCTTCTTCATATTCATTCTCTTTGATTTCTCCTTCTTCAGCTTCTCCTACATCTTCTTCCTCAGCTTCTCCTACTGCTAATACTAATCTGATTACTGATAATATTCATTCCTTAAACATGAATAACAATTCTTCAACAAACTCAAACATGTTTTCTAACTACAATAACAATAGTAATAACAATAACAACACTATTAGCAATATTCTGAACAATACAAATGCCAATAATTCAAATAATATAAAACGACCATCTTTTTCTCCTAATATGTCCCCGATTTTGTCTATCCATTCACCTTCTCCAACTTCTCAACCAAAACAACTCCAAAATCAGTTTCAAGATAGTCAATTTCAAAATCAATCTCAAATGAATAATCAAATACATAATTTATCATTCTTTTCAGATCCTTTTGCTTCACCACAAAAACAACAAATTTCTCAACATCGTCCTTCTGTACATGCACATTCGCCTCTTTGGAATCCTTCATATGCAAGAAAGTCTTCTCCCCCTCCATTATCTCTTCTTTCCCAACAATCTTCTCCTCCTTTTAATCCAAACTCATCAAATTCGCTAAACCCAAGCAATTCTGTTTCTCAATCTGACTCTTCTTCATATCATCTTTCCAATCTTCCGGTACCTATTTCTGCAAATCCAAATATCAAAGATATTAAATCTTTTTCATTTTCTGCTAATGATCGTTTAGATTTTATGTCTCGCATATTTTCTGATTCAAACAATCCTCAAAGAAGATCTTCCCTTCTACCGAATATTCACTCACAGGTTTCATCAAATAAATTTTCTATGAAATTTCCTCCCTCATCATCTTCTTCATCTTCGTCCTTTGAGAATATGAATCAACCTTCACGCAGAAGTATTCCTTCCAATGATCCTAATCCGAGAATGTACTCCACTTTTTCAAATACGACAAGGGGGAATTCTGTAGATGAATATCTTCTTTTACAAAGACGACTGAATAACTTAAATGTTTCGGATGATGATCAAAATGCTATTGACCGACCTCAAAGAAGATTTAGGTCATCAAGTATTGATTTAAATCTTCCATCTTCAATTGGGTCTCCTTCGAAAACTTCTACGACATCAAATAATGTTTTTTCTTCTGCAAATTATAATATGCAGTCTGAATTATCACCCACTTTTCCTGCCTCTTTAAATAATCAACCTCCTTCTTCTCCCTCAACAGCTTTGTCTTCTATTCCTGCATCGAATTCAAACCAGTCGCAATATTCTTCTATTGCTCAACAATTAGACTTTTATTTTGCTTTAGATTTACATAGAGCTGTTCCTTCTAGAGATTTTATTATTAATTTTGCGAAACATAACTTTGTTGTTCCAACCCCTTCACAGGCTGCTGAATCTCCGGAATATGCTTCAATATTTACACCTCAGATTAAGCAGCTTTTAACAATGATGTCAAATTTAAATAGTGAGTCTTTAGTTTCTCAAAATGTAAGGCATCAGAGATTATGTATAGTTGAATTTAAAGGAGGACGTATAGACGTATTTTATATACCTGAGGTTATAGACCCAAAAACATCCAACTTGGTTCCAGCATTAGTTGTAAATGTTGGTGATCTTGTAATTGTTGATGCTGATCGTGGAAGAGACTTAGGAAAAGTTATTATTGACTCGATACCTTATGATGCTGCTCGCGTACTCAAAGTATTACAACATCAGGAACAACAAGCCGCTTTACAATGTGCCTATGACTCACCATTGTCCACAGGCTTATCGAACACCACAAACACACAATCTCCTATCCAATCAGATGCTTTTATTAATAACTCATTTAACAACAACACTGGAAATGTAAATGGTAGTGTTATAAGTAGCGGTAATATTTTAATTAGTAACCCGAGTAATATAACAGATCCAAATAGCACGACAAATGGAAACTCTATTGCTCGTGATGGAATTAACTTAATAACAATTTTACAACCGAAGCAAGTAATATGGTTTGCAAAAGCAAGTGAAATTCAACAACTTTATATTAAAAAGGCTGATGAAGCAAAAGCGTTAAGACTTTGCATAGCGAAAATCCAAGAACGTAATCTGTGTATGACAGTAGTAGATGCAGAATATCAATGGGATAGACGTAAATTAACGTTTTTTTATGCAGCTTCACATCGTATTGACTTCAGGGAACTTGTAAGAGATTTGTTTAGAATTTACAAAACTAGAATTTGGATGTGTGCTGTTAATATTTCAGCTTCTAATAAAAAATTGATAGAAATGTCTATTAATAACAACATGAATGGTGGTAATATTACTGGGCATGGAAATTTAGTTGGTAATCCTGCTGGACTGGGTACGCCTGCGGTTAATGGGTTGATTGGGTCACGAGCTCCTATTCACTCACCTCAACCACCATCACAATTGCAAATGCAAATTCCAATGCAATTAAATAGTAACGGGATTGGGGAAGCAATAAGTTATCCGGGTCAAGTTTTCATGCCGTTCGGAACACATCCAATTCAAGGATATCCGTTTGCATATTCCCATGAAGTTGGTTCTAATAATAATTTGAATCAGTTTAATGGAGGAGGTGGGTTGAAAATTGATTCATTTAGGGACGATGGCTCTAATATTAATAGTAATATTAATGGCAATATTATTAATAATAATAATAGTAATAATAACGATACAAACAGCAATAATAACAATATTAACAATGGAAATATTGGTTATAGCACTGGTGAAAATCATATTGGATATAATAATAAGACTATCACTGATAATGGCAGATGGCCGGTAAGCCAAAATAGTTTATATCCTTCTGGTACACCACACGGAATTGCATTTGCTCACTCAGGTTTTTAATAACAATATACAGGCAAGACATTAATAGTTTGATTAATTTACTTTTATTTTAGTTATGTTATGGTTTAGGCATTTGATTATTTTTGATATCTTTGGTATAATTTCATTTGTTTTGTTTTTTAATTTTAATTTTAATTTTTGTTTCTTCTCTCTTTTATTATCATTGATTTCTTTTTTTTCATATAATAAATATTAGTTTATATATATATCTATATATATATATATATATATTTTTTTTTTTTTTTTTTTTGATTATTATGAAGATTACGACGTTTATGATTATAAATGCTAATGGAATTAAAATTATAATGATTTTTTATTTATATTGATAGTTCTTTAGGTG
>JAKTQT010000194.1:11057-25202 GCA_030579355.1 Botryozyma nematodophila | reverse complement strand
ATAAAAAAAAAAAAAAAAAAGAAAAAAGAAAACCAATGGACAAAAACGAAATTAATTGATAGCAAAAAAAAAAGGAAATTTCATAAAAAAAGTCAAAATTTTAAATTCTTATTTTAAAATTTATTATTAAACCGGTTTTATTGTTTTTCACGTACAAATCAAATATGAGTACCCCACCAAAAGGTTCACCAGTTTCACCTAATATAAATATTGAACAGGCATTAAACCTTTCCAGAGGTTCATCGAGTTTATTACCTTCTTCACCACCTACCCAAGGTATAGATATCAAACCTAATAATTCAAATACTTTTAATAAAAATAATATTAGCAACAGCTATAATAATAAAACAAGCGGGTTTTCAGTTGGAAGCCCGTCTGCAATATGGAATATGATATCAAGAAGTAACACAAGAGGTCGGGAACGAGCAACTTCATTTTCTGCATCTGATTCAAGTTTAACTTCAAATCGAGTTAATACTCAAGAAAATAAAAATTTCAATGAAAATGAAAATGAAAATAATTTTTCTTTTTTGCAATCAGTCTCTAAAAGAAGTGTTTCACTTTCAAGGGATGGGAACGTGAAACAGTCTTGGAGAAAGGATTTTATTGAAGATATAAATAATAATAAAATAGATGAAAACGACGACATAACAAATTTTAAAAGAACTTCTAGGTCTTGCTCAACTTCACGTCGAAAATCAACGCTTGGTTCGTCTTTAGCTGGATCTGGAATGGTTGCTGCATTTGGTAATCATCATAACAGCTAGTGTTTATTATTTATTTCTGATAAAAATAAATGTATTGAAATAATAAATTACATGATACGGTACGATTGAATATGATTGAGAAATTAATGAGTGTTATGATTTGCATTATTTTAATATTACAGTGTTTTAGGTTTTGTTTGTTAATGATTCATGTTTTTTTTGTTATGTAGTTTATTATTGCTATCTATTATTTGTTAGAATGTATTAATTATTGATTTTTAATTATTGTTTGTTATGAAAGTATTACTTACTATTGTTTATGATTATTTGTTATGAATGTATCAATTATTATTGTTTATGATTAGTATAAAAATGTATCAATATTTATTTCTTGCTATATAATTACTAATATAAATAAAAAATCCAATATCATGAAGAGAAATTAGTCCACAACACAAATGATTTTACCTATTCCTTTATTAGATTCTAATAGCTTGTGAGCTTCAACTATATCTTTCCAAGAAAATACTTTTTCTATAGGCATACTAAATTCCTTAGATACCAATTTAGGCCAGATATTCTTTTCAAAATACTTGACTAGTCTATTTTGAAAATCAGGTGTTTGAGATCTTAAACTAGTACCTTCTATTCTTAATCGTTTTGTTAAAATAGGAGCCAAATTAACCGGAGTATTTACTACAGCACCTGAGAGAAATCCAAATTCTATTATTCTACCATCCAAAGATGCTGATTCTATATCCTTAATAAAATAAGCTTGTCCTACAGGATCAATAATAAGATTCACTCCTTTTCCTGTTGTCTCTTCACGAATAACAGATAAGAAATCTTCAGAATGATAATTAATTGCTCTTTTTACTCCATATTTAAGTAATATTTCCTTTTTATTAGCAGCCCCATAGGTTGCATAAATATTTGAAGCTTTGATGTCCTTAGAAACCTGAATTGCTGCAAAGCCTACTCCAGAAGCTCCTGCATGAATAAGAATAGATTCATTTTCAGATAGTTTTCCAACTTCTGCTACCATCAAAATTGCGGTGAGCCAAACTTCTGGAAAACCAGCTACATGAGAGAATGGGATAGGACAATTATTTGGATAACGAATAATAGTTTTATGTGACACAGTAACATATTCAGCATATGCACCACCATAAGTCAAACCAAAGACTTTATCGCCTTTTTTGAAACCAAAACCATCTTCAACTATTTCCCCAGAAAAATCTACACCTAAAGTTTTAGGAGCTTGAGGAGGTACAGGATATAGGCCAACTCTTTGTAAGATATCCATTTTATTCAATGAAAATGCATGAACTTTTACCAATACTTGATCGCCTTTTGGTACTGGCGTGGGAATTTCGCCAATGTACAGATCTTCTGCACTTCCAACTCCATTTTTAATAATAACAGCTTTCATTCTCACTTAAATTCAAATTGTAGCCTTACAACACTATTTAATTTTGAACACTGAATGTCTACAAAATAAACAAAAAAAAAAAAATTTACCACACATATTTATATATCTGTTTGTGTACGAATCTACAACTTGGTTTGATTATTAAGGATTATAAATTAAAATACTAAATTAAACGATTAGCGTAGACTAAAACTGGGGAAAATACCATATTTCCATAGAAACCGCGTTCCGTGGTCCATTTTTTAGCCGTAGGATTAGAAAAAAGAAAAAAAAAGAAAAAAAAAGAAAAAAGCGTCTTTTTTACGTCTTCAACTGATTATAAATTATAACAAAAATTAACCTAAATTTCCACTAAATATATTAAATAAACAATACTATTAGTAATTATATTGCTCAAAATATTATTAGTTAAAATACCCTCTATATTCTGTATTTACATTAAAATCAGTTGATAAAATTATCTATATCATAACTGAAAACAAAATTATTCATATAAAGCTCTAATACTAAAAATAGCAAACAAATAATAAATTAAAAATAATACAATACTATATTTCGAAATTATTACTGTATACAGATATTTCTTCTCTTTAGTTGTCATGAACTAAGAAACAAAATGCCATAACAACGCATACTTTTATTGAAAAAGGAATTAAATGCTTCAGTGATTTATTTTATTTTTAAGGTACTTTTTCTAATAAAAGGATTGGGAAATTTCCTAAATAGAAATATTATATTTCCATACTTGTTTTTTTATTTTTTTCTATTTTTAGCTTAGTATATAGCTCTGTATAGCATACATAGCATATTTAATAGATCATTATATTTAATAAATCATTATGAATATAAACGTAAAAATCATTTCTAGAAGCGCGAAACCCTACAAAATTATCATAATTAAACAAAATAAATCTACACCGGGTAATTAAATATACATTTT
The DNA here is from genome assembly GCA_030579355.1 of Botryozyma nematodophila. Lineage (NCBI taxonomy): Eukaryota > Fungi > Ascomycota > Trigonopsidomycetes > Trigonopsidales > Trigonopsidaceae > Botryozyma > Botryozyma nematodophila. The sequence goes on along the minus strand of JAKTQT010000194.1, from coordinate 22,123 downwards.
ATTGTTTCTTCTCCTATGTTTAATAATCGCCGATCACAACTTTAATAATCAATTACTAAGAATAAATGCGTTTTAGTTCCATTTTTAATAAATGCTTTCCTATTTAGGGCAATTTTGTAAACAAAACAAGAAATGATTTGCTTTTGAGGAGAATAGTAAAAAAATATAAAAGCCAATGTTTTCCCATTTTCACGCATTCTATTTTTTTTATTTTTCAATCTAAATTTCAGTTCATATTTCAGTTTAAATTTTAATTCAAATTACAATTAAATTACTCCTGTTTTTCTATTTTTAATTTTCCTATGCTATACCTACACGCTAATACCTGTACGATTTTGAATTAATATAATGAGCGATAAAGGTCAGTATAATCTGTATTGATTTCTTCATGTAATGATTATATACCTAAGTTATTAGTATTGTTTTTTTTATTGAATCTTGTCTGCCACATTTGACTTCTGCTTATTTTTTTCCTTTATGTTAAATTCGCTTGAATGCATATTGAAATATATTAACAATAACGGTTAGACATGGGAGAAGCAACTGACTCAGAAATCAATACCACTTCGTCTCTAGACATAAGTTTTCCAAATTTTTCTTCTAGTTTATTAAACGATACCTCTTTTATTTTAGACTCAAAAGGAAATAATCCAGTAGAAATTAATAGCACCCCTAAAGAGAGCAACCATAATCAATCTCATAAGTTATTACCCACACCGATATCCAGTTCGAAAAAAAAAGCAAAAAGTAATATCCAAGATAAAATAAATTTTCAGCAGAGTAAATTTTTTGCTAATAATAAAAAGGTAAGAATTTACTCAGCTCATTGAACTCATCCTTTACTTTAGAGAGAAAACAAAGCAATACCACTAAGTTTGAAAATAAATCTTTTACCCCTGTATTTCCTCCATCTTTTTCATCTCCTAATGTGACAAATAAAAATATATCGCTATCTGTTCCTGATGAACTTAAAACTGTTTTTAGTTTTGATTATTTCAATTCAATGCAATCTTCTTGTTTTAATGTCATGTATCACTCAGATAAAAATGTTGTTATTTCTTCTCCACCTGGGTCAGGAAAAACAGTATTATTTGAGCTTGCTATTCTTAGATTAGTTTCAAAATTAAATTTTATAACTAGTTCCTTTAAAATTATATATATCGCACCAACCAAGGCTTTATGCTCTGAAAGGCATAGAGATTGGTCTAAAAAATTTACATTTAATAACATAAAAGTTGGTTTACTAACTGGGGATACTGAAACTTTTGATTTGCAAAATGTGAAAATGGCAAATATTATTATCACCACACCCGAAAAATGGGATTCAACTACAAGAAAATGGAAAAATAATAGAAAATCAACAAACCTAATAAAACTTTTATTAATTGATGAGTTTCATATCTTGAACTCTAACAGAGGCTCTGTGCTAGATGTTGTCGTTTCCAGAATGAAAACAATATCACCTACAATTAGAATTATCGCATTGTCCGCAAATATATTAAATTCAAATGATGTTGCCTTATGGCTTGGGACTAATGATGGGACAAATAATGATTTATCATTTATGAATCGTAAACCGGCAGAGTTAAAAGTATTCAATGAAAATTTTAGGCCAGTTAGATTAGAAAAGTTTGTTTATGGATATCCTGTAGCTGCATCAGATAATGCTTTTTTAGTTGATCGTGTTCTTGATATGAATATTACGAATGTCTTTCACAAACATTTTATAAATAAACCTGTACTTATATTTTGTCCTACTCGCATGAACACTGTTACTACTGCTAAATTGATTGCAGATGAATATAGTAAAAATAAGTGCATATGGAAATTATCGGATAAAATACAAGAACTTACTAGCAGTTTTCAAGATGTAGAATTAAAGAAATTATCTCGCCAGGGGATAGCTTTCCATCATGCTGGTCTTAATTTGAAAGATCGTATCCTAGTAGAAGATTTGTATAGAAAAAAAATTATTTATGTTTTATGTAGTACTTCAACTCTCTCTGTAGGAGTAAATATGCCAGCTCATATGGTTATAATCAAGAATACATCAGCATGGACAGAATCAGGCAACACTGATTACACATCCATAGATTTGCTACAAATGATGGGTCGTGCTGGTCGTATGGGGTATGATACTTCTGGTATATGTGTGATCATGACTACCAAGGAAAAAAAAAGTACATATGAAAAACTCGTATTTGGAAAAGAAACAATTGAATCTTTCTTACATTTTTCTCTTTTAAAACATTTAAATGTTGAAATAAGTTTGGGAACAGTTAGAGATTTAAACTCAGCTATCAGATGGCTCAAATCTACTTTTCTATACATACGAATGCGTGCAAATCCTCTTCATTATAGGATAGAAAACATTAGTTTAACAGCTCGTGTGGATGATAAAATTAAATTTATTGCGAAAAAAGATTTGGAATTACTTTTGTCTGTAGGTTTTATTTCACAAATTGATAAAAAAGGAGGTTGTTATTATCAATGTACTGGGTATGGGGAAACAATGGCAAAGTATTGTTTATCTTTTAGTAGGTCAAATCTGTTACTTAAATCGAAATCTTCTTTAATGCTTCCGGATATCCTTAAAATAGTATGCCAAGCAGAAGAGTTTAAAGAAATTAAACTAAAAAAATCAGAGAATAATTTGTTTAAAGAAATTAATAGCAAAAAAGGAATTAAGTTTCCATTTGAAGAAAAGATAGTTGATAATTGGGAAAAGATTAGTTTAATTATTCAATTTGAACTCTCCGGGATGAACTATCCTTCCTATCAAGGTGCTTTAAAACTACAACGAACTTTTAATATAGAAAAAATATGGTTTTTAAGCAATTAAGTCGAATATCTCGTTACTTTTATGATATAAAAATGATTCAAAAAGATGGTATTTCCCTAAAAAATATTTATGAATTTATCATTTGCTGCTCTAGTAAGTGCTGGATGGGTTCACCTTATATGTTGAAACAAATAAATGATATTCGCTCAATATCCGTGGGTAGATTTATGGATCACAATATAAACTCATTTGATCAACTTAAAAAAACTTCAGCTAAAAAAATCGAATCTATTTTAAACGTTAGTCCTGGTATAGGCGATAAAATATTAAATGATTTAAGCAAGTTTCCACAGTTTAGTATTAAACTATGCAATTTAAAATATTTCAAAGGAGTTAATAGCAAAAATGAAAAAGAAAAACCTAATTCCCAACTTACTATTGAGTTTGATGTCGAAATAAGAGTTTGTAATAATAACTTCAATTTAAAATGGTGGTCTAATCATTCATTAACTGCTGTAGTTTTAACTCTATCTTGCTCAGGTGCATTGATTGATATTCATAGAGTTCCCGCATATAAGTTGAAGGAAGGAATTAATGGACACAAAAAGATATCATTATTTCATAAATTTGATTTAGAAAATTTGAATGATATGAATACAAATTTAATTGAAAGTTGGATATACCTAGACGAAATGGTTGGATTTGAGAAGAGCACAGGACTGAAACTTGAATCTGTACCACAAGTATTTAAACCATTGAAACGGAAAGAAGTTGAAGGAAAAAATATTGTGAGCTCTGTTGCTGAAGAAGATGAATTCTATTTGAGTGATAGCATAGAACAAGCTTTGTAGGAGTTTTACGAGCATGGTAAAGAAAATAACAACGATAATACTATTTTAGAGAAGGAAAGTATAAACAAACTTGATATAATTACCAAAATAATATGATAAACAATATGAGTCCGGTTTTTTCCATTCAAAGAAAAAGGAAAGATGATAAATGGGATTGTAATCACATTTGTAAGGATAAAAATAAATGTAAGCATCGTTGTTGTAATCAAGGTCTAGACCATCCTCCTAAACGTAGAGTCATGGGAAAAAAACTTGAAAACAATACTATCTTTATAAATTTACGCCAAGTTAAGAATTATAACGATACCAATTTTTTAGATTTGTGCGAAACTAATAACAATGATACTGGACCTTTAGATCTATATGAAACTAAATTCTATGATGGTACCAGCTCTGTGAGGTTTTTTAAAGGAAAAATTCCTAATGATACCAACTTAATAAATTTGTGTCGCACTAATAATTATGCTGATACCAACTCTATAAATTTATGTGAAACTAAAAACCATAATGATACCAATAAGCGGAATTCGTTTCATAATAAGGGTGTTAGAAAATCATCTTTAACCTACGACAATAATGCGACGCATAATGGTATAGCACGAAATTACATGGGACCATCTTGTGAAAAATATAAATACAGCGACAAAAAAATAGGACTAGACAATAGGAATGTAGAAAATAATCAAGTAGAATGGTTATTCGATTCTGAAACAATTGAAGAGTTTTTTCAAGAGATAGACATGTAGAGTTACGATCTTGAAAATAATAAAAAAACATGCGAGTACTCATCTGAAAATGTTTTGCGTAGTATAATTACTACTGAATCAAAATTAATTTTAATCAAAACAAGAGATAAAAAAAATAGAACAGCGCATGATGAGATAATATTTTTTTAATCAAAGAAACTACAAAAAAAACAAAAAATCAAATTGAAATTATAAATCGATTAAATATTTTTATGAGATTTTATCAAACACTAAGCAATATATATAACTACGAAAAGTAAGAGAAATGTTTAATGCTATACAGGAAATCAATAATTTACATAAACCAAATATCCAATTTTTCTAACACATGATAATTTTTAATTAATCGTTAACAAAAAAACAAAACACAAAATGCAGAATAATGACAAGAAAACAACTTGGAGAATAAATAATGAAAATAAATAAGAATGCTGACTTGATATATAAATAAACAAATAATGAATAATTTGTGGGTCACTAAGTCTAAAATAAATAAATAAACACAATTAAATGATATAAAAACAAAAATGCAGTATGAGATTCATAGAAATTATGCGCCTACGTTTTTTCCAGCTATATTCCACCACTTTGACAAGCATGAGTAGCCATCTTCATCAAAATCTGTATCGCTTTCAGGATCACAGTCACATTTTGATTTGAATTCGTCACCCTTAGGGCATCTACCATAAGGAGCATGGTAGTAACCTATATCAGCGAAATGATGTACTTTTTCCTTCGGGAGGAAAAGTTGTGCAGCAAGAGAATGTACAGGAGCATCACCCCATCTTTCGTAAAAAAATCCACCACGTGAATCAAGATAATTGAAATAGTCAGAGTATTCCTTTGAACGCCAAAAGTCTAAGTCACCAATTTCAAAGTTTGACCAAAAATGACAACGATTATAATCAGAAGTTTTCAAAGCAAGAATTTGATCTTTTGTAAAAGGGAATGTAGGAGGTTCTTCGGAGTTACGATCTATAGGAGGGAAACCACTTGATGCATAGCCATCTACAATAAAACCAACTGAATTATTTTCTGCAAGGTAAGAAGGATGATCTGCCAGAAAATTAATAGTATCCGACCAAAGAGTTGGAATAGTTGATTCAAATTCATACATTGTGATGGTGAAACCATATTTATAATCATTTGTACGCATGAGCTCAAAGACGTCATAATCAATACTGCAATAAAATTTGACATCGGGCTCTACGCGCCAGTAATATTTAAATTGTTGTACAAGTGGGTGTCTATAGAAGAAGCCAGAGTTGTATCTGCACATATGTCTATAAGATACCGAGTAACCATAAATAATATTACTTTTACCCATTCTTTCTATAGCGGATAATGCTTTATTTGCATTAAGCTTTTCTGTGGGGAAAGACCATTGCTCTTCCGCAATTAAACCAAAATAAGCATGGGATGATATTTTTTCGATAATTTTTGTTTTAAAATCTTCTGTAAAAGGCTCATCGTTTAAAAATACATATGGATATTTATAAGCATGATTGAATTTTTTTTCCAAAGTCTCTATTGAACTGATGGCACCGAACAATTCAGAATTTCTTGCAAGCATTATAATAGCTGCATTTTCTTTACCGACCTGATCCCTTAATGTCTCGCCTGTAGTATAAGGATGTGGTTTTTCATTTGTAGATTTATCATTTGAAAAGTATTGATCAGTATCTGGAATGGAGAATGAGGTACTATTTTTACTATCTGATTCACCGGGATTAATTAAAATTTTGGTGATTGTTTGCTTTTCTGGGAATCTAGGTAGTTGAAATGATGATGCTATTGATGTTTGTAAAGAGGATGATTTAGGGTGTAAAAACGAAGCTAATACTATAAAGAATAAAACTAGGAAAGAGGCTCGTTTTAAAATGCGTCGATTAGGAATTGGAACTGACGCCATATTTTATATGACTTCTTAACAATAGGTTTAAAAAGTGTTATTTACAACAGTTAAAAAATTAGGAAGAGGAGGAAGAGGTATGAGTGTACTTGTGTGAATGCAAAATTAAATAGATAACATTAATTCTATTAAATATTGTGAAACGAATGAAATTTAACTATCATAAAATGATAGTAAATTGAATTCTTAGTAAAAAATAAATAGTAATTAATAAATATATTTGCTCGTTCACAAATATATTTTCCTTTAATTATTTTTTAGTTTTATTTTTTTTTTTTTTTTTAAAAAAAAAACAAAAAACTCAAGTTAGATAATAAGTATTTAATATAAGGACTTGATACTATTATGTGTTGTTTATTATCGTCGAAACTATTATTGCTAATATTTGTTGTTATTGTTATTTTGTTTTCGTATAGACACAATGTCTGTGTATATTAGACTAATTTAGGCTTGTTTAGCTTGATGGATTACATAAGCATGTGTTGGCAGACAATTTTATTCTGCTAGATAATTAATTATTTGCTTAGTTAGTAGTGTTGTGGCTGGAAATAACATTCAACTACATTATAGATTACGTAATTTGTTCCTGAATAGAATGAGCGAATGTGGCGGAATAAAATATAATAATATCAGTGTTGGAAGTTTGTATTTTTCGTATAAGTTATAACCTAGTCACCAGGGTTTACTGTCTGATTTTGTTTATTACAGGGTAACATTTTCAAATATATAGCAATAATTTTTGTGTAAATATGAATTATTTTTGAGTACATTAAGAATTTATTTATTTACATGTTAAAAGCGAAAGCAATTTTGTATAATTTTTACGATGAAATTTTCACTAATGATATCTCTTAAACTATTATAGTTTTTGTATGTAAACAATGTAAATAATTTAAACAACGTAAACAATGTAATATGTGTTAGTATTGGCATATTTAGGGGATCTTTTTTTTATTACTATGTGAGAATTCCACAACGGAGAAACTATAATCCAGCATTAGAAATGTGGTTGAGGGTATTTATTTAGATAGCAACAGTTTGAAGATGAGTTTAATACGTGTACTAAGAGGCTTATGATACTATTGAATAATAATAAAGATGTAAAAAAAACTATATGAATAGATATAATACAAAAATGAAAAAAGTATAGTAAAAGCATAAATAAATTTAATAAATATAACAAGTAGAAACTAGTAGATCAAATTCAAATAATAGTAAACAGTGTTGATTTACTACTAAATAATAGCAAACAATGGTAAAGAAGATCAAATACACGTGATTGCAGTTCGCAAATCATATCTATGATCATTACAGATAGATCTTAATCGATATACTCTGTGTACAATATATTAATACAATATACACGAATTTCTAAAATATCTACACATAAAAATATAGTACAAGTTATTTATACTATATATACATAAAAAAAACATTCATTATGCATATTCAAATATAAATATGCGTCATTATATAAGATATAATAAAAAAAAAATAACATAATAGGTACGTACATAAAATAAATGTAGTAAATGCACACATACTTACATAAAGTATGCACACAATTACATAATAATTTTTTAGCACTTTCATAAATTGTACAGCAAATGCATTGTTGCAAAGCAACCATCACCATACCAACAGAAATCTATATTTTACATAGACTAAATTAGCTATAAAAATAAATATATTAATAAGAAAGCATTAAAATTTAACTAACAAAAGTAACTTTATTAGTAAATTATTATTTATTTATTTATTTTGTTTGTTTGTTTTATTATTTTTTCTATGTTCGTTGTACAAATAATTTCGCTTTTTTTTATCATATAGTGAATTTCTCTTTGAATTTGTATGGGGATTTAATTATAAGTGAAAAATTAATATTATACTAAGTAATAATAAATAAAAACAAAGTAAACAATAAAAATAAAAAATAAACAAAAAAGAATAATAAATAATAAATAATCAATAATAAATAATCAATAATAAATAATCAATAATAAATAATCAATAATAAATAAATACTATTAAATAATAAAATTTAATAAAATATAATAAAATATACTAAAATTAATAGTATACATAAAATAAATAACATAAATAATTAATTCACTCTTTGTTTATCTTAATCGAACTTAATTAAAGTAATCGATTTATTTTAATTATCTCCGATACGTGATATTTCCTTGTTTAGTGTTTTTTTTTTTTTTTTTTTTTTAATATTTGAATTTGAAAATAGAAAACTCAAATATTAATCGTACTAATCATTTTATAAACACTATTAACTAGGCATATAAAGCAAATATATTCTCACCTATATTTTGAAATACCACCTGTTATTTATTTTTATACAAATGCACTTTCTTTCTTTTCATTCTTTCAAATTCGCTAATTAATTTTTTTTTTTCATTGTTTATTGTTATTGAAACTTTATTTTTATTTTATTATTATTCTTATTACTATTTATGCCTACAGTAGCATAATAATTACTTTAATATATTAGATAATCACCACAATTAACAATAAGGACTGGTTGAAGTATAATATTATATAAATTAAAATACTATAATATTAAGCAAAGCTTTAAATATCTTTTCGTTTACTATAGTAAAAATATCTATTAATATACTATAGTACAATGTCACCTAGTGAATCAAAACAGGGACACAACGTGCACACCCAATCTCATAATAGAAGATCACATTCTACGCAACATAATGATCCAACTCCTTCTTACTCTCCGGTGATGACACCATTTGATTTTCAATTTACTTCTCTATTGCCGTCCCAGTTACTTATAGGTTCACCATTTCAACAAGGAACTCCCTCTGCAGCAACATTTCATTCTCCTCAATTTGCTGCTTATCCAATTTCACCTCAATTTGTTTCTCCTGCTTCATTTGCAGCTATTGATTCTTCATATTACCATTCTAATGATACAAACAACCCAAATAATATACCCAATTCCATTAATAATAATATAAATATGCAATCTCAAAATGGTACAAATATAAATAACGCAAATAATAATAACAGTAATAATAATGGTAATAATAATAATAATAGTATCAATACCAATAACAGAGCAAATCGCACACCAATAGGAATAGGTTTACAACTCCCTTCTGCTTTCTATCCACAAAATGATCAATTTAATACCAACAACTCTCATAATTATAATCAACCACTCTCAAAACTTAATAAACAGAGACATTCTCGTAATCCGAGTTTCAACTCTTCTTTACCTTTTAATCCTCCTTCCCATTATAACTTTTATCCTTCACCTTCTCCACAAGATTATTCTTTCCAACCGCTCTACCCTATACAACAACTTCAACGTCCATATCAGAACCAATCTCAAACTCAAAATTCTATTCAAAATCAAAATCAGAATCCAAACATTTATCAAAATCCTTCGCAATATCAATCCCAAAATCAATCCCAATTGCAAAGTCAAAATCAGCTTTTTTTCGACCCAACAATTCCTTCAACTTTTATACATTCACCAGATCCAACAAATTCTTACCGTCTAGATCCGTCGTTTATTGACCCGAATCAATCACTCCAATTAAATTCGTATTCGACAAATCAATTATCAAATATTCCAAATAATTTCTTGGCAACTTCTGACTTTCCTCCTTCTTCGGCATCTTCGTCAATTTCAAATCTCAATTATTCATTAAATAATAATTCTAATTCGAATTTTAATTTGATACAATCTTCCAATTCAGAAATCACGGCTGCTGCTGCTGCAACCGCAACAGCTAACTCTTCTGCATCCGGACCTGGTTCTTTAAATTTGCTTTCTTCTTCTTCTCTTTCCCCTTCTTTCTTAAAACATCCTCTTTCGGCTTCCACTTCCAATGCTCCTAATACAACCACAAACTCTTCTGCTTTTTCCGCTCCTAGTTTTTCTTCATCTCATGAAAAATCTCGTACTGTTTATCTAGGTAATATTCCATCTGCTGCTACTCCAGAAGAAATTTTATCTCATATTCGATCAGGCGCTATAGAAGCTTGCCGTATCCTTCCTGATAAAAATTGCGCTTTTATATCATTCCTTGATGTTTCGTCTGCTATTCATTTTCACTCTGATGCTATACTGAAAAAACTTACAATAAATGGTGCAGAAATTCGCGTAGGTTGGGGTAAACATTCCCCAGTACCACCTGCTGTAGCTGTGGCAGTTCAACAAGCTGGTGCTTCTAGAAATGTCTATTTGGGCCATCTTTCAGACGATACAACAGTTGAAGAAATTTCTAATGATCTTGTGCGTTTCGGTCCCATAGATATGATTAAACTCCTTTCTGACAAAAATATTGCTTTCGTTCATTTTCTTTCGATTTCATCAGCAATAAAATGTGTACAGCAACTCCCTCTTGATCCCAAATGGGCACAACGTAGAGTATTTTATGGAAAAGATAGATGTGCATATGTTTCTAAAACACAGCAACAAAATGCTGCTCAGTATTTAGGTATTACCCCTGGATATGAGCACTTACTTGTATCTACAGATCGTGAATTACTTTCATCTGCTCTTGCACAACAGTCTTCGGCAGCTGCTGCTGTAGCATCGGCTGCTGCAGGTCCTGAAAATATTGGAAATAGAACTGTTTATTTAGGCTCGATACATCCTGAAACTACTCTTGAAGAAATTTGCAATGTGGTACGAGGAGGTCTTCTTCAACATGTTAGATACATCCCTGAAAAACATATTTGCTTTATTACATTTGTAGATCCAACGGCTGCTGCCCAATTTTTTGCCATGTCTAACT
>JAKTQT010000194.1:0-11037 GCA_030579355.1 Botryozyma nematodophila | reverse complement strand
ATAATAGACGACTAAAAGTAGGCTGGGGAAAACACTCAGGACCTCTTCCAGCACCGATCGCTCTTGCCGTTACTGCTGGCGCTTCTCGAAATGTGTACATCGGTAATATTGATGAAACAACTTCTGAAGAACAAATTCGTGCAGATTTTTCACAGTTTGGTGAAATTGAACTTATAAATGGATTAACTGAAAAGTCTTGTGCGTTTGTTAACTTTACTAATATAGCGAATGCTATTAAAGCTATAGAGGGAATTAAGCAAAATTCAGCTTATAGAAATTTTAAAATAAACTTTGGAAAAGATCGCTGTGGAAATACGCCGCGGCAATTACAACAACAAGTTATATCGCACAATATTATTAGCACTTCTTCTCCATCTCCGTCAGAGTTATCAGTATCTCAATCAATTTTGTCATTACCAGATGGTGCAGGGAATCAACAAACTGACTCAAATCTTCCTTACAGAGCCAATGCATCGCCTCCGCCACAATTATCTTCTTTAGCGTCTTCGCCTGATCTATCATCAGCAGTGTCTTCTTCTCATTCTTCACCTGAATCAAGCGCAAAAAGATCAGTTTCGGGCACTTCATTGGTATCTGGGAATGCTATACCTCCAAAAACATCCGAATCAAGCAGAATAGAAAACGAGGTTCAACCTTTAGTTGATATACCTTCGCATTCTGCTTCATTATCTCCTTCATTTGGTAATTCATCTAGTCCAAATAAAAAGTACAATTATAAATTTAATTCTTCTGTTGCCTCTTTGACCGGTGAAAATTTTCTTCAACCAGAGGCTGTTTATCCTGCGAACAATTTGAATATTGCTAACACAAATAATGCTCCAACCTCCTCTGCTTCTGCTTCTAATTCTGCGAATATTGCTGGATTGGGACCTTTTACTGCTCATGCACTTGGGTCTCAAGTACTTCTTCAATATTTGGCTCATGTTCAGCAACAACAACAGCAGCAGCAACAACAACAACATCAACATCAACAATTAGACACATTGTATAGTGTGGATAAGGATAGCATAGTGCTACAAAGTAAGTTAAATGAAAGTGATGGAAGTAAAGAAAAATCTGTACACTCAAAACCTTTGGTAAAAAAAGATCAAAAGGAACTTGAGAAAACACCTACTAGTACTCAGCATCGAAAACGAGAAGATAGAGGTTCATGTGAAAGTTTAGAATCGATCGAATCGAATTCAACTGTTAGTATTGTTACATCTTTTAATGAGCAACGTGAGGATGAATCTAAATCATTTAATGGCTCTATTTCACCTACTCAAAGGAAATCTAAGAAGAATATTTCAGGGAATTCTCTCGAAGAAGCTGAAGACTCATTGCAATTCACTTCCGAGCCTTCATCAGATACACCAAATGAAGCAGCATCCTCAAAAAAGATTTTAGCCAACAAAGATCCTAGCACGAAAAGTACAACCACATCTACTAAATCAAATGGTAAACTTGTAACGACCAATACAGAAAATGATTCTGCTATACATTCTACAAATGTATTGGAAAAACAACCACCTACTCTTTCACTTAACTTAAAAGATTCTCCGAATAAGGGAAATAAAAATAAAGTTTCCCATTTTGATTCAAGTGCAAATTTGCTTGGTCTTGCGATTGATGAAGTGTAAATACATTTAATTTATTATAAAGAATGAAAGGAAGATTAAATATCATGCATGAAATATGAATAAAAAAAACATTATGGCTGCTGATATTTATATTTATTCAATGTTCTAATAACTTGGTTCAATTCTAGAAAGATTTTTTTTTCAGTTCTTGTTTGTATTTTTTCATCAATTTTGCTTTGTTTTTTTTTGTTTTCGTTTTTTGTTTTTTTTTTTGTTTTATTTATTTTTCATTAATTTATTTATTTATTAATTTATTTATTTATTAATCTTTTTGATCGCAAAAGTTATAGTTTTTATTATTAAAAGTGAAACATAAAACAAGAATGAAAGAGGAAACCTTTCTTTTTTGTTCATATTCTATTTATTATGCATTTATTTTTTATATTAATTTATTAATACTTATTACTAATTTCGTTATTGTATATCTTTTTACTTTTTTTTTTTTTTAATATCCCGAGTAACAGAAGAAAAAAAGAAGAAAACTAGAAAAGCAAAAAAAGAAACCTTTTCACATTCATTATTTATGTTTTATTTTTTGATATGAAGGAAAAAGGGAATTTTTTATATTTAATATTTAATATGAGCAAAAAAAAAGTTTTATTAATTTTCTATATTAATTTTAACTGTTTAAAAAATTTTTTTTTGGACAACTTCTTATTGGTTTTATTGATATTTTATATCAATAGTTAAACACTCAGACATCTATAGTTTTTACTAAAGCATCATACTTAATTTTGTCGATACCTTTATTGCATAAAGTTTAAATTCAATATTTATCAATTATTTGTGTTTTTACTTATATTTACTACATTTACTGCTTATTCTTTCTTTATCGTATCATTTTAATTTTTTTGGCTCGTCTTGAAACTACTTTTAATTTAAACTGTACTCATTTACGATACACATCGATAAACTTTTGCTAAATAATATAATTCAATAAACTAATACTATTCAAGTATGCAAGTAAATGTTGTTTTCTTTAATATTTATATGCAACAATAAAAATGAAAACAAACGGAACTTGGCTGTTTTCAAAAAGTTAAACGAATGAAAATATCTAAAGAGAATTCTTCCAATCGTTTACGTCATCTAAATAAACAAAAATATTTATTTTTATGTAAAATTTTTTAGTTTCTAAATTTACTTATAGTGCAAAAATTCCTACATGTTTGCCTAATTTCACATAAATCTATGGAAATCCTGTCTTGTCTTTAAAACTTGCCGACTACTAAATATATTTACACAAGGGGCCCTAGAAAAGCCACAATTGTATACTGTCTTGTAGCGAAAAAAAAAGTTGTCTAATAAAAATAAGTTTTTCGTTTTGGTTGTAATGCATAAAGCTGCACATATACGCATTTAAAACTCATGCGTCGTTTCTAATCGCATATTTAAATAACGAATGAAGTCAATGTTCTTCTTTTTTTTTAGTTACATGTATTACATTGTTTATTTTTATTGTTAGTTACTTGTTGTTTTACTTTTACTTGTTATTGCTTAATTTTATAGTTATTGGCTCATAATATTTATTATTATTGTTATTTAAACAATATATTACTTATTATATTTTTTTTTTGCATGAATTAAATTAGAAACTCTTATGATCCAACCCTGAACCCATATTATAAACATATAAAATTTTACATAGTACAATATAATATTAAATTTAAAATAAATAATTCTTAAGAAACTAATTCAATTTAAAGATAAGACCTTTTGGTGCATATTTTTATTGGTTTTTGGTATCGATTACTTTTGAACTTATTTAAAAAAAATTTGAATTAACTTGCATCATTATGTCTGGCATTGAAAACGAAGTTACCTCTCTAACTATTGAGGATATTCCGAAAGCTCCAGAAGGTACAAAGTTTGTTGATGAAACATTAGGTATTGATGATTTAGAAAAGGCTTCTGGTACAGAAATAAGTCCTTTTAAAAGTCCTGCGTTTATAATTTATAAATTCGGCGAGGGAAGTAAAATACCTCCAATTTATGTTAAAAAGAAAAGTACAGATAGTGGAAAAGCATTCTACGAACCAATCAGTGCTTCAGCTTTAAAAAAAGCAAAGAAAGGTGCTGATGGATTATTAAAAAAAGCTGAAAAGGCTAAAGCTGCAGAAAAAAATAAGGCTGCAAAAGAAGCTGAAGAATTGGCGAAAATTGAAGCATCAAAAGCAATTAAAATTGTTGAACCAAAAGGTGTTAGTAAAGCTATTAAAATGAAAATTCGTAATACTGGTGATAAGGGTATTATCAATACTCCAAATAGCCGTGTTGCAGTTTCTGGATGGATCCATAGACTTCGTACACAAAAAGGTGTTGCTTTTTTGATTCTTAGAGATGGAACTGGATTTCTGCAATGTGTTTTAAATGACTCACTTGCAAATTCTTATCAAACTCTTTCATTAACTTTAGAGTCAACTGTTACCATATATGGAACTGTTAACTCTTTACCAGAAGGCAAGACTGCCCCTGGTAACAGAGAACTTGTAGCTGATTATTATGAAATTGTTGGTTTAGCTCCAGGTGGTTCAGAAGCTATTACTAATATTGTTACAGAAGGTGCTGATCCTTCTTTATTACTTGATCAAAGACATCTTGTACTACGTGGCGAAACATTTTCAAATATTTTAAGAGTAAGAGCTGCTGTACTTAATTCATTTAGACATGTTTATAAAGAAATGGGAATTCTTGAAGTAAATACTCCTTGTATTGTGCAAACTCAGGTCGAAGGTGGTGCAACTCTATTTAAACTTAATTATTATGGACAAGAAGCCTATTTAACCCAATCTTCACAATTATACTTAGAAACCGTGCTTTCATCTCTTGGAGATGTCTTTGTAGTTCAAGAATCTTTCCGTGCTGAAAAATCTCATACAAGAAGACATTTATCTGAGTATACTCATCTTGAAGCTGAACTTGCATTTTTATCATTTGATGATTTCTTAACTCATATAGAAACTCTTATTACTCGTGCAGTTGAACATGTTTTAAAGGATGAAGTAGCTGGTCCTCTTATTAAGCAATTAAATCCTAAATTTGAAGCTCCTTCTCTTCCATTTTTGCGCTTAAAATATACAGATGCGCTCACATGGCTTAATGAACATGGAATTAAAAATGAAGAAGGAAAAGAATTTACTTTTGGAGATGATATTGCTGAAGCAGCCGAAAGACAAATGACTGATGAAATTAATAGACCAATTATGCTTACCAACTTCCCAATTGAAATTAAATCATTTTATATGAAACGAACTGCTTCTGATCCAAGAGTTACTGATTCCGTAGATGTATTACTACCAAATGTTGGTGAAGTTATCGGAGGTTCAATGCGCATTGATGATTACGATGAATTATTAGCTGGTTTCAAGCGGGAAGGTATTAACCCAGATGCTTACTATTGGTACATTGATCAACGTAAATATGGTACTTGTCCACATGGTGGATATGGTATGGGTATTGAGCGTTTGTTAGCTTGGATTTGTGATAGATTTACTGTCAGAGACTGCCAATTATATCCTCGCTTCACAGAGCGTGCCAAGCCTTGAATAATTTTTATTACGTATGTATTGGTATTTCTTTATATTTATTGATATTTTTATAGATATTTTACTTTATTTTACTTTATTTTACTTTATTTTATTTTATTTTACTTTATTTTATTTTATTTTACTTTATTTTATTTTATTTTACTTTACTCTATTTTATCTTATTTTATTGATTTTAACATGTTATCTTAATATTTCAACTTCTACTTTTTGATTATCATCTTATGTAAAAACCATACATCAATCATATTAAAACGGTTTGTACTTTGTACTTATAATAGATTTTGTTGTAATGCTAGGGCATGCCTTTTTAAGTAGATAATAATCAAAAAATTAAACAGGTTGCAGGGCGTCGCCCTATAATCTATAGTAAGACCGGTTTACTTTATTAGCTTTTTGGCCCAAACCCTTATGGGTCCCGGTTGCTGTTGCACATCATCACGACATTTTAAACCATCCATAAAAAAAAAATCGCAATTTAAATTTCAACTGTAGGAGAAAAAAAAAGAAAAAGAAAGAAAAAATTATTAAAATTTACAAAAAATATTTATCAATAAATATTATATAAATAGATAAGAATTTTTAAACTTTAAATTTTAAACTTGTAATTTTTGTATTTTTAATTGTTTTTTTATTTCAACATTTTGTTTGGAAAATGACTACAAACGAAGAAAACCACGTTTTAAATTCAATTTTAGACCATATTGGAGAAACTCCTCTAGTTAGGTTGAATAAACTTCCAAAATTATATGGGATTAAGGCCAAAGTTTGTATGTTTGTTATTTTTTATTTTTTACATTGTATATTTTTTTGTGCTAATAATAGATGCAAAATGTGAATATTTCAATGCTGGTGGATCGGTAAAAGATCGTATTGCTAAAAGAATGGTTGAAGAAGCAGAAAAAGAAGGAAGAATTAAACCAGGTTACACTTTAATAGAACCTACATCTGGAAATACTGGAATTGGACTTGCATTAGTTGGCGCAGTTAAAGGATATAGAACAATTATTACATTACCTGAAAAGATGTCGCAGGAGAAAGTATCGGTACTTAAAGCACTTGGTGCAGAAATCATTCGTACACCAACAGAAGCAGCATTTGATTCACCAGAATCACATATTGGTGTAGCAAAAAGATTGGAAAAGGAAATTCCTAATTCGGTTATTTTAGATCAATATAGTAATATTAATAATCCACTTGCACATGAATATGGGACTGGTGAAGAAATTTGGAAACAAACAAAAGGTAAAATTGATGTTCTTGTTGCTGGAGCTGGTACAGGTGGTACAATTACTGGTATTGCAAAAGCATTAAAAAAACATAATCCAAATATTAAAATTATTGGTGCTGATCCTAAAGGCTCAATTTTAGCATTACCAGAATCTCTTAATAATTCTCATGAACAATATAAAGTTGAAGGAATTGGTTACGATTTTATTCCAGAGGTTTTAGACCGTAAAATTATTGACAAGTGGATTAAAACTGATGATCAAGATTCATTTAGATATGCAAGACAACTTATTCGTAAAGAAGGTCTTTTAGTTGGTGGTTCATCTGGAAGCGCATTCCAAGCTGCTGTCGAAGCTGCAAAGGATCTTCCAGAGGATGCAACTGTTGTTATAGTATTACCAGATTCGATACGTTCATATCTTACTAAGTTTGCTGATGATGAGTGGTTAAAAAGTAATGGTTTCCTTGATGAGGACACTTTGGCTACAATCGAAAAGGAAGAAAAACAATACAAGGGAGCAAAAATATCAGATCTTCATTTAAAACCAGTTGTTGCTGCGAATGAGTCGATGAAAGTTTCTGAAGCTATTAATATTTTGCGTGAGAATGGATTCGATCAAATCCCTGTTTTAGCTGATAACGATTCATCATCTTTAGTTGGTCTTGCAACTCTTGGTAATTTATTGTCATTTATTTCTCGTGGTCGGGCAAAACCATCATCTCCATTACGTGATGTTATGATTGATTTCCGCAAAATACATGAAATAATTCCCGATCCTTATTCTACATCAGGAATCAATAAAGTTTTTAAGTCAAATGATAATAATAGTAATAATAATTCATCAGATCATAAAAAGAAATCAAACAGGCAATTTGTTGAAATCACAATTGACACTCCTCTTTCTGCGCTTAATAAATTCTTCGAGCATAATTCTGCAGCTGTTGTTACTGAAAATATTACTACCAAAGGACCAAATGGTGAATCTGTTACTGATTTAAAACCTATTCATGTCGTGACAAAAGTTGACTTGCTTGAATATTTAATTAAACAGCAAGAAATTTAGATGGATTTTTATCATGTTAACTTTTACACTACTTATAAATATTTGTAACTGACTATTACACAATTTTTAACAAGATACTGAAGGTCTAATTATTAACTTCATAGATTATTTATTAAATAAATAAATTATATTTGTAAACTATATAAAAGCTTCATTTATTTTATCATGTTTGATTTATCTTAAATTTGATTACTTCTATTTATTTAGTTTTATGTTAATTTAGAAAGTTTTTGTACATTAAAGCAGAATTTCGCGTACAGAAGTCGAAAGTAATATAATATGAAAGTTAAAACTTTACTAAATCATACGTGAAATTGAATTTTTAGTTAAAGTAAAATATAAAAATTGTAAAAATTGTTTGAAGCAAAGTTGAATTTTACTGAAAAGGGTTGAAGTTCGCTTAGGAAATCTTCAAGAATACGAATCTGTTAAAAAACACTAAAAATTAAGAGAATTTTGAGCAGTACATTATAGACCCATTTATTGTACAATTGAATAAACGAAATGTTATTTTAACCAATATTTAAACAACTGTGAATACGAGCACAATATTTTTATATTTAAATAGTTTTTATGCTCACTTTATCAAAATAAGGAAAATATTCATATAAAAAAAAAAACTCAAATAAATAGAATCAGAAACAATACGGAGGTACAATGGAAAACAAAGTAGAGAAAGAATCATATTTTAATACGAACATACTGGTTATAGCAGTACTTTTACTTGTTCCTTTGATAGGATACTTAATCAAGCAATCAAAAAAAAGAAAACAATCTAGTTTCATTATTTGTGGACCGATTAATTCGGGTAAAACTGAATTATTTAGTCAATTGTATTATGGGAAATATTCTCAAACATTAATGTCTGCTAGGATGAATTCAACAGAAAAATTTATAATACCAGGCGTGGATCCGAAAGTAGCATCGACTTTTTCTGGTACAGAGGACGGCACATTTGAACTCATAGATTTTCCTGGTCATCCTAAATTGCAACCAGAGTTTAATAGTTTAATATGGAGTAAAAGAGATTCAATCAAGGGAATTATATTTGTAGTTGATGCTGATGCATTTAATACTACATATAAATCATCGACATCTACATCTACATCTGTTGGAATATCAACCTCTACATCTACTGTTGCGTCTGCATCTAAAAATATACACAAATCTACAAACAATATTGCAGAATCTTATTCTCGAAATGCTGCTAAAATGTTACTTCCATTGTTGGCATTAGCAGAACGTATTCCTTCAGGTTTAGATATTCTAATAGCAACTAATAAAACGGAATTATTTACTTCATTACCACCAGCAAGTATAAAAGATATTTTAGAAAAGAATTTATTAGAAATATTAAAATCTAGAAAGAATAATTTAAATTCAGTTGGTGATAATGAAGAAGATGATGATGATGAATTAAAAAACTCATCTAAAAATTCTTTAGAATTTGAATGGCTTAAAAGGGGTATCAATGAAGTTGCATCATTCGGCATTAATGAAAAGCAAGACTCTTTTTCATTTTCTGATCTTAAAGGTTATATCGAGATTAAAGATGGAAGCGCTAAAATGAATAATTTACAAAATTGGCTAGAATGGTTTAAAACTATTACAGTTAAGTAGGATTGTTTTTAGAATGTAATATATTATTCACGTTTTATTTTTATTATGAGTAATTGTTCTATATATACATACGTTTAATATTAAAAAAGTTTTGCTCATTTACAAGTTGTGTTGATAATTACATACATGCAAGCAAAACGGGCTGCAATCCATATCATCTTTAGAAAGCATGCAGCAATATAATATGTGATGGGCATATATCCCTTTTACATTTACATACACAATCTTTACACTGACAAATATTTCAAAAAAGTAAACATCCAAGATATGTAACGGACTCAAGCCGGGTATTGGCAGTGGATAACCGGCGTTGCTATATTTACATACACAAACATACACTTAGGGCGTAGAGACCAACTCTGTAAATTGCGACTTCTCTTACAAAATAATCGACTTTATTCGAATGAATTCGAATAGTCTCAAATGTAATCGAATATCACTAAGAGAGAAAAAAATATATTCAGCATATAATCGAACATAATTGAATTAGCCTGGACTCAAACGAATAAAACCGGATACACCGTTCAAAATGCAAGATTTGGATACTGATCTACCGCCAAAAAATGCAAATAATGAAAAGAACAATAACAATACTAATCTTAATAATACGAAAAAACACGAAAGAAGAAAATGGAACAGTTATCTGACAGCTCGATCATTAAGTACTCCCTTTAGAAGGGAGATTAAACCAAAAATGGTTGCAAAATCAGCTGAAGAGTTAAAGAAAAATATTAAAACATATGATAAAAAAAATTTTAATGTTAAAAAATTAAAACCAATAGATTTTTGGCTAGCAATAAAGTATGTAATTCGTACAAATTGGAGAAGAGTTATTTATTCTTATATTGTTGTACCTATTGGTATAATTTGTGTAATGTGTGCTCTCTATGGTGTAAATTATGGATTAAAGAGTGCAGGAACAAATTTCCCTGCATCTGTATTATTAATGTTAATTTTATTTATTTTTTTATTATCTATTAATTATTTATTTGGTAAAAATTATAAATTTAAGCCTATTATATCTAATATCATAAAGATTTTAGGTATTCCATTAGATTTTTCTGTAAGATGGATGGGTTTTTTTTTTACCCCAGGTTTTGTAACTTTACCAAATTCTGGTGGGATTTATATTATACAAGCTATAGTTATTGGCGCAATTTATATTGTTGGTTATTTAGTTTTATTTGTTTTTCTTACTTATTTAACTTGGTGTTTAGAAATTTTGGATAATTTTATATTTAAAACAAATCAGAAGAAAAAATATTCAAAGAAGAAAGATGTGGAAAAACCAGTAGATGATAATTTGCACAATCAAGATCGGGAAAATGATATAAGTATTATTAAAAGCAAGGAACAAGAACATGAAAGTATTCATAATACTGAAAAAAACACTAACATTAATCCTATTGATCAACATCGACCTAGTTCGCCAGAAATTAATAATCCGTCTAGAAATACTAACTCACCAAATACAACGAATTCATTTAAAACTTCTAATTCACCTTCAACTACAGATCACTTAGATCCACCTTCTTCTTCAGATTCTGTATCCTCTAATTCATCTATTATTACCTCCAGTTCATCCTCTGGTTCTGGAATGTCTCGTCTGATGCCTTTTGAAACATATAGATCAGTTAACACAGGTGGCATATTAACTGGTACCATTCATCCAGGCATGCGTATATCACCAGAAGATTTGAAGTATCACGCAATCTTGGAAAATGCTAATGAAACCAATAGCGATGACAATAATAACAATAATAACAATAATAACAATAATAATAACAATAACAATAATAACAATAGTAATAATAACAATACCAACAACAGTAATGGAACTGAGAACAATAATTCGAAGCCAAAAGAAAACATTCTAACTCTACAGCAATGGCAAATAATTGCAGCTTGGATGATTAATCACTTGGATGAAATAATATG
>JAKTQT010000193.1:18548-31631 GCA_030579355.1 Botryozyma nematodophila | reverse complement strand
AAAAATTAAAATTTTTTTTTTTTTTTTTTTTTTTTTTTTTTTTGAAAAAAAAGCTATTAAAAAAACCGTTGTACTTTACCGGTATTATTATGAAGTCATCATATAAAAATAATTATTTTCAACTGTCTTTTATACTAACCCCCTTAATGCTTCTATGGTGGCGTCCTGCACCTTTGGTTTAATCTTATAATTAATAAAATATTAAACTAGTTATAATTTTTTTTTTTTTTTTTTTACTATATTGAGATATATATTTTAAAATTAATTTCTCACAACTATTATATTATTCTATTAATAAATAATATTTATTGTATGCTTTAGTGCTTTTTTCACACTACGCTAATTTTCAACTGACAACAAACAAACTACTAGTATTACTTTGTTACTATGGAAATTTGTTTCATTTATTTAATGTTAGTTAATTTAAAAAAATACTATATACAGTTTCCATGGAAAACATTTCTAATTATATATACTATCAAAAAAGTTAAAAATGTTTATCTTTCAGTAATATGATTTTATTTTGAGTAGCTACCTAAGATTTAAGATTTCTAGTTTATTTTTTTTTTTTATACTACTTTAACTATGTTAAATTAACTTAATTAATCCCATTTTCGAATTTTTCTTTTTTATTGATTTCAATTTTATCTAACAATTTATTCCCGTTTTTACTACGTAATGGTTTCCATAGCATTTTATCTTTAATTTCTTTAGTTCGAAAAGGTGGTTGGTATATTAAAAAAAAAAAAATATCTTATTTAACATTATTTGCGATCATTTATGGAATAGTTTTTTTTTAGTAGTAATGATAAAAAAGAAAATTAATCTATGTGTTATTTTACACTTTAGTGATTAAATTAGAGCTATATTACAATTTTTTACTAAAAATGTGTTTTTCAAATAGTTTACTTAATTTCTATACCATTTCTTTTTGGAAGGTTTATATTTAAATGTTTTTTTTTTTTTATCGTTTTTTTTAGACTTAAAATATGTACTCGTATATTTTAGTAAATAAAGTATTTATATTTTCATGTCCTTAAGGTTAAAAGGTAACCCGCTAATATAGGATTTTGACTATATTGGTACTTAGTTATTTCTAAAAACAGAACTTGATTCTATGGCAACCATTTTAGTTATACAAAAGTACTAAAAGTCAAATGAAAACCCATATTGCATTCTACATATCGTCAACAAACACTTTCCACGTTATTGTATTAGAATAATTTTAATTTGTTTTAATAAGAGTAATGTATTAAATAGGTTAAATTTTTAAATAAACTAATTGCTGCATTTTTTGATAAAAAAAAATATTGTTCTTGATTTGATTTAATATTCGACATCTTTTTTATTCTTTTTACAAAAAACGAATTAACGAAAATTTTGTAAACTTAATATTATAAATAGATTATAATATAAATACCAAATTATTTGTTATAATAAATCCACAAAGATAAAACCACATTTGGTTAAAATCTACGTATGAAAGCAAGAAACAATAATAATAGTACACTGAAGTATCTGTGCGCGTAATTAAACGTAAACATAAAAAATTATCGGGTGAACTTCACGTGACATAATAATTATTATAAATAGGTAGCAGCTTAATTGAATTGTCTTAATAAGTAAAATAAAATATTCAAGATAATCTAAAGGTTTTTATAAAAATTGTTGTTTAAAGCTTCAAGACACTCAAATAATCATTTAATTTTATTGTATCAAGCTGTATCATGCTATTACATAAATCCTATTGTAAATACAAAATGTAAATATAAATTATATTTGTCCAGCATACCAGCATGGAAATATATATTAACAGTAAAAGTTAAAAATAAATAAAAAAGTAAAAGAAATAAACAACACAAGAACATCGACAAAAAATAAAATTTACTTCTAATATTTTAAACAAATAATCTTTAACCTATATATATACAAAAGTACATATACAACATAAAACTAAGAATATCTAGAACCGAATTTTTCCAACGATCTAGCACCTTGCTCTTGCCATTCAGTATTGGTAATCCATAAAGAGTCATTATCTTTCATTATATTTGCAAGTACTGCGCCACCCAAGAAGACCATATGTCGACGTCTTGGAGGATCTTCTATCCGTACTTTAAATTTCGACAATCTCTCCGGATCACCATGAAGAACTCTGGTAAGCCAAAGTTGTTTTAATTCCTTTTCAAGACGGGAAGGTAAACCAGGATACATTGAAGAACCACCGGATAAAACAATAGCACGATAAAGTGAAGATCTTACATCAACTTCTGCAGATTGAATAGTATTAAATAGCATTTCTGCCACACCAGGTTGTTCTACATCTACTAATTCAGGTTGGAAAAGACATTCTGGCGCTTCATATCTTTCAGAGCCTACACGAATAACGCGTCCATCAGGGAGTTCATATGATTCTACTAAAACAGTAGTTTCTTCGGAAAGTTTTTTATCAAATTCAAGATCGTAGGAAACATAACATAATTTTTCTTTAATTTGACGTACAGTTTCAAAATCAGCCGTACGATTAAAAGCATAGCCTCTTCGTAAAAGTAAATTAATAAGTTGACGAGTAACGTCTCTTCCAGCTACATCTAAACGTTTTGTAAGATGGTTTAAGACAGTTGATTCATAAACCGGAACAATATGAGTAACACCATCGCCCGAATCAACCACTACACCAGAAGACATACCTTGAGCATATAACGCTAAAACAGCTTGAACTGCTACATAAACACCATGAAAACCATATTTTTCAATCATAGTCTCAACCATTTTTTCCCTATTTTTCAATGGATTCATTGGAGGTTCTGTAAGAAGTACTTTTTTACCTCTTGGATCTATTTTCATTTTATCACAGAATGAATAATCCCAAAGATGATTCATATCTTCCCAATTACGGATTATACCATTTTCCATAGGATAAGAAACTTGTAACATGGTTCTTACAGCACTTGCTTCATCACCAACCATAATATCTTTAATTTCTACATCACCGGTTGATCTTTCTTCAGCTCTAAGTATAGGTCTTCCAACTATTGATGGGAAAACATGTTCAGGAAAATTTGACCCGCCTCTTCCGATTTTAACAAAGCCAGTTCCTTGGTCAAGTACTGAAAATGTTAGAAGTGTTTATATATTTATTTTTTTTTTTATCTGTATATATAAAATATATGATTATATATAAGTATAAACATTATAAGAATATTATTATATGCATATTAAAAACAATGTTACTCACCAATTGGTTGTTCTGCCATTTTAAAGTCTATTACTTAGACTTTTGAAACTTTTATATATTGAGACGTAACAAATAAACTTTGTGCAGTATAATAGGACAGAGTACGAAAATAGGTTGGTTGCTATGGGGGAATATAATTCTGTTATAATCACCAAGACCATGGGCTTAAGAGATTACATAAGAAAACACTATAGCAACAAAATTTGTTTTCTTTTTTTTATTTTTAAATATCTAATTGCATATAAGTTTCCATCAAATACTAAGAAATTTATAAAGTATACTCTGCTCAAATAAAATTTATAATTAGTTTACAGTATTATATATAATAAATTAAAAATAATTCTTAAATTGTGTTTAATTCTTAAATACAACTAATAGTATAACTATTGAACAAAACAAACATTGAGAACACTTTACAACGTAAAACGTAGTTATAGTATGCAAGCTTCTAAAAAGCAGTAAAAAACATATCTATTTTTACAATTTATTAATTTTTATAAGCTCTTTTTCTACAAACTATAACTAAATTTAAATTAATTAAGACTGGTTTATTTGAATATTTTCTAATTTTCGATACTATTATCTTATTATACAAACGAATAATTACTGTAACACGTGACCTAACTTATTGGTCACGTGGACTTTTCATTGGTACTTTTTTGTTATCAAATTCAATGTAAACAAATAGGAACAGCAATCAACAATAAAAAGAGAAAAACAAAAAACAAATAATAAAAAAAAAAAGAAATAAATAAGACATGATACCGGGTTCGAACCAGGAAATTTTATTTATTTACTCGAATTAACAAATTTTATTTGTTTCTTTTAAATGTTGTACTATACTGAATTTTAAAATTTAAAGGAAGTCAATAGATTGGGAGGAAAAAAAAAATAAAGTAAAATAAAATAAAATAAATTAAAATTCCAAAAAGATCTTATAAAAAATACATAGAGATTTCAATTTGCAATTAATAATTTTTACTTGTAATTGAATATTTAATATGAGATTTTTCCCATCTTCTGCTTTTTCGACGGTTAATCCTGATAAAAAAGAAAGTGAAAGTATTAACAAGGAAACAATTAACAGTGGAAACAACACAGAAAGCAACAATAATAGTAATGCTAAGAATGCAAATGATTCAAACAATGCAAACAATGGGAACAATACAAGCAATGTAAAAAGTGAAAACAATACAAATAATATAAACAATGTAAAAAATAATGAAGAAACAATAATATCATTTATATCAGAGGTTTCGGGTAATAATTTAGAAAACGATCCTTTTATTCCTAATAATGTAATTGATTCTATTAGTGAGAAAAACAAAAATTCAAATTTAAAGGTTGTAAACAATGAAAATGACAATGGGAAAAACAAAAACAACGGTAATAAATTAAACGAGATTAATAATAAAAATAAAAATAAAAAAAATAATAAAAGTAATAAAAATAACAACAATGGTAAAAATGACAATTCAGATAATGATTCAGTCTCTTCGAGTACAATTTTAGAATTAGTGGAAGAACAATCTAGTGAAGAAGAAGAAGATGATGATGAAGAAGAAAACAAGGATGGTAGCAATATTAAAAATATTATTAATGGGAATCAAAATTCGAAAGGAAATAAAACTATTTTAATTGATCCAGAATTTAAAAGTAAAGTTTATTCATATTTGCATGAATATGGACAACAAAGATTTTTAGAACATTACGTCTTAGAACTAAATACATCAATTGATGAATTATTAAATGTTTTTGGATTTGAAATACCAAAATATTTATCGTATATTCCAGAGCATCGCAAAATGCAAATATTAATCCTCTTAACAAGTAAAGAACTTTCAAAAAGAAGAAAATTAGATGCATACAATACAATAGAAGATGCAATTAACTTAATACGTAGTGCAAAAAATATCATAGTATTAACAGGTGCAGGAATATCAACCTCATTAGGAATTCCAGATTTTAGATCTTCTTCTGGTTTATATACTAAACTTGCAAAATTAGGTTTAAGTGAACCGCAAGAAGTTTTTGATTTAAAAACATTTAAACAAGACCCTTCAATTTTTTATACGTTTGCACATGATATTCTTCCATCAACTTCACAATTTTCTCCAACTCATCAATTTATAAAAATTCTAGATTCAAAGAATAAATTATTAACAAACTACACACAAAATATTGATAATTTAGAACAATGCGCGGGTATTACAAAATCAAAAGTTGTTCAATGTCATGGTTCGTTTGCTACGGCTTCTTGTATGCAATGTGGATTTCAAGTACCAGGTGAATCAATTTTTGATGATATTCGTGCTTGTCATATAGCTCGTTGCAAACAACCAAATTGTTATAAAAAATCACATCCAAATTCATCTTCCCAAAACAATAATAATGATAAAGATTCGACATATCCTCCTGTAGGATCTAAAAGATCTCGTGCAGAGGCTTATGATGATTTAGACGACGATGATGATAGAACCTCAAACTCGAAACAAGGAATAATGAAGCCAGATATAACCTTTTTTGGTGAAGCTTTACCAAAAGAATTTGAAGAAAGATTAACAAATATTGATAGTTCAAAATGTGATTTGCTGATTTGTATGGGGACCTCATTAAAAGTTGCGCCTGTGAGTGATATAGTCGGTATGATCCCACCATATGTACCTCAAATTTATATAAATAGAGATCCAGTAAAACATTGTCAATTCGATATTAATTTACTGGGTGATTGTGATGATATAATTGCACATTTATGTTATCGTTTAGGATGGAATCTAGATCATCCAATGGTTAAAAGTTTAAAGTTTCTTGGTGAAATATGGCAAGTTGATCCTTCTTCATTTAAATTTGTGAAACCTCAAAATTCAATTGAAAATAACAATAACAACGACAATACTAATAAAATTGATGGTGATAGTAATTCTTCTACTACTTCTAATAATAAAAATATCAATAACAAAAATAACCAAAGAAAGAATAATTCAAATCATACCATTATTTCTAGTCCCAATGAGGCTATTAATGCAAATATCCATAGTATCACTACCAATAATCCCAATTCTCATAGTTTAAATAAAAATGATTAAAAAATTTCATAGGCCAACTTAATATTGAAATTAACTAAACCGTTTAAACTTCTAAATAATTTTCTCATTTTTAAATTGCTCCTGTACTTTTCAATCACCTATATTCTCATGACAAGTATGAAAAATAACTTACATATTTTTGTAACTTAGTTTTTAATATTTGCTAATAGTATATTTGAAAATATACTTATTAAATTTAATTAACATACTCGTTATTTTTGATGATAGATAAAGAAATTTTTTAAGATATACTTATTAAATTTAATTAACATACTCGTTATTTTTGATGATAGATAAAGAAATTTTTTAAGATATACTTATTAAATTTAATTAACATACTCGTTATTTTTGATGATAGATAAAGAAATTTTTTAAGATATATTATATTTTTTCGCAAGTACAGGCCAGTCTTGTAATTTCGCATTGAACTGTTACTCAATGTCTACTTCATTCTAATTTATTGTAATTAAATAAATAAGTGATAATAGAAACAAAACATATATATAGAAAGTTCACATAATTATATTTTACATTATGGCATAACAAAACAAAAAACTACTTATACAGTGCTATTTACTTAAATTGTAAATAAATAAACAAATTAAAAATAAAAGAATAAAAATATTACACAAAATATCATCAACTAAACAGAACTGAAGAAAAAAAAATCATAATAAACAATAAATAAAGAAGCAAATTTTAGATGAATAAATAAATGAACTAATAAATAAATAAATAGACAGATAACACATAAAAACAAATAATAAATAACCAATTCCAACACTTTAAAAAAAAAAAAAAGTCAAAATATATTATTATATCCAACCTTCTAAGGATCTGATTGCATTTAACAATCGTCGTTTCCCTTCAACATTTTTCGCTTCATCAAAGCTTACCTCAACACTAAGTTTCGATAATACATTTAAAAATTGATCTATGAGTATTTTATGTTCTGATGGTAAAGAAATCTTTTCCCATTTTCCCGATTCTTGAGGTTTTTTATCTTCAGAACTAGTTGCATTGGACGAAGATGCTTTTTGCTTCTCATTTGTAGTACCCCCAACACTACTGGAACGAGTATTATTATTGGTGGAAATAGAAGGCGTAACAGCGGGAGTTGAAGATGTATACTTATTAGGATTCAAGTTACTAGCAGAAAAGCTTCGAGATTGTGTACTAGTAATTGAAGCGACGCTTGGCGACCTAGATCTAGCAGGAGCTTCACGAGGACCTTTTACTCCACTAACCCTTCTTCCTAATACATTGGGAGAACCTAAAACATATGGAAGCTTACGTGCATTTTCTGATTCGTCTGTGCCAGAATATCTTAGATTACTAGGATAGCGCTTATTTTTGGATTGCAAAGAACTTCGTTGAGATTGTTGTAGAGGAGCAGATGATTTTGCTAAATCTATTTGGCCTAAAGCAGTTGAAAACTTATCTGAAGAAGAACCTGAAGTATCACCATGTTCTGAAATATTGTCATTTTCTCCAGTATTTAGTACCTTTTCTTGTTGGCTATTTGATGTTATATTAGCTTTACTTGATTTTTTATTTTCTGAGTTCACATTTGGGTTTGAATCCAAAGATGAAGATATACCTGATACGCCTCTTGAGACACTTTGTTGGTTTGAAGATAATAAACTGTTTCCTTCTAAACCTGGGCTTACTGCAGATTCGCTTCTACTTGAATCAGCTTCCGAAAGTGTTGAAAGTTCTGATTGAAGACCCTGTAATTTACTAGACGAATATGGAGTAGTGGCTAATGAAGAAGTAGGCGAAACAAGAGATGAATAATCATCAGAAGGAAAAGGTGTATTTGTAGTTCCAGTCGAAGGTGAAGAATCGGAGTAGCGAATTTTAGTTATACGTCTTCGAGCTTCATATAAAATATTCAAAACGTCTTGTATTTCATTAGATCTCGATTCAATAGGCAAATTGAAAATCCTTTCTTCTTCATCATCTAATAATCTTTCTTCTTTTTCTAATTCATTCTCTTTTTCCTTTTCCTTTTGTTTTAGTTTCTTTTTATCAGAATTAGAAAGAGATCCGGAAACTGAGGCAGTACCGACAGAAGATCTATCATATAAAGTGGAAGCATCTGTCGTTGCTATTGACCTCCTTGATTCACGTTTCGTGCTCGTTGAGTCTTGAGAAACGAAGCCGGAATGAGTATGCTTATGAGATTTAGAATGAGCATTAGACTTTAATTCTTGAGAACGAAGACCTGGACTTGATCGACTACTTTCTAAATCATCTTTAACAGTGGTGACCGAAGTAGTGCCACCATCTGTACTTTCTGATCGTCGATTGCTCTGATCAGATTCGAAATCGTCTTGATTTTGCTCAAGAAATTCTTTCAAGTGTAATGAAGTATTCATTTTTACATTAAGAGAGGATTGTGACAAAGTAGGAGACTCTGGCGGAATAATTGGAGAAGTCGGAGCTGAACCAAAAGATTTTTGATGGTGGATTGTTTGCTTATTTTCCAAATATTTAGGAGGAGAGTTACTATCAGTTGTAGTAGTAGAGTCACGTGACGAAGAAGTACGACCACCCACAGTATTCGATGAACCGGAAGAAGCCCTAAGAGATCGTATATCAGAAAGGAGAGTTTGCAATTCAATTGTTGACTCTCGCATTTTCTCAAGCATAACGTCCGCTGATTTGTGAGAGTTTTGCGATGAACGAGAACTGCCGGTTTCATTCCTTATGATCATAGATTCAGGGTTTGCAGGGTTTTTAATTATTTCAATATCATTTTCTCCAGGATTAGGAGTAGATTTACCAGAAGACGGAGGTTTTAGCGACAAATTTGATAATTTTGAAGTAAGCGGAGTATCCTGAACTTGCCTCTTATGAATTGGAGAAGTAGATAAAGGATAAGGAGAATCATCACTTTTTTGTTGAGCAGAATTTTTATTAGAAAGTGTTTCGGCTGGGCTTGCTTCTATAGTACTTAACGAAGCCCTTTCAAATGAATGATTTTCATATTGTTTTTGATGAGATTTAGTTAAAGTTGACTTCCGTGATTGCGGAGAAGGATCAGTTTGGTGAGAAGTTTGAGAAGTAAAAGATTGATTTGATTGATTTGATTGATTTGATTGATTTGATTGATTTGATTGATTTGATTGACTTGATTGTTGGGATTGAAATGATTGACGGGATTGATTCGATTGATTCGATTGAATTGGCTGGAGTGATTTCATTGATTTTTGGGATTGCTGTGATTGCTGCGATTGCATTGATCGCTGTGATTGTTGAGATTGCATTGATTGTACAGATTGAGTTGATTGATTAGATTGCGTTGATTGACGTCGTTGCAATTGCTGTTGTACAAATGTTTGTCCCGGAGTAATGTTGGCTGATTGGGACTGCAATTGTGAAGATTTAATTGTTGAAGGAGAGGAAGGAAAAGAAGAATTATGAGGTTGATATAAAGTATCTTGTAAATCTAACGCAGAAGAAATAGAACTCATACGTGAATGAGAAGAAGAAGGGAGTTGTAATCTTTTAGAAGCATTAGAAGAAGCTGGATGGGGGGGAAATTGGTGGAAAGACATTGATGTTGCATCTTCAATAACTGGGGAGTAATCATTTACAAAACTTGAGGAAATTGAACTTGGACGATCCTTAGTAGAGTATTTAGATAAACGGTTTAAGTCGATATCACTATCTCGTTTTGACTGAAGATCATTAGGATAGTAAGAAGATAACTGCGGAGAGTTCATAGATTTAATTTGTTGCTGTTGTTGTTGAATAGAAGACGAGGGAGATCCAAGATGACGCGGGGAGGGAGGTTGATGAGAAGGAACAATTGAATGAGGAGAAGATAAAGGTGATTTGAACATAGATGGATCCCATTGAGAAGATAAAGATTTTGAGTGCGTATGGAATTTCGATGGGGAAGACTTTGGAGACTGAGCATGAGTAAGAGTAGGAGAACGATTTTGAATACTCTGGCTGTTAATATCTTGCTGAGAAAAATTAATCGAATTTGGTCTAGAAGAATGCATAGAGGAAACTGAGCGAGCTGAAGGAGATGAAGGAGAAAACTGATTGAGTGATTTAATTGATGTATTTGATGTATTAGATTTGTGGGAACTATGGGAGCTGTTTGATTTAGTTGATCTATTTGATCTAGTTGGACGTAAAGATGCTAGTGAGGAAGCGTAAAGAGAGTTTGTGTCATCTAATGGATAACCTCCGGGCAAAGATTCACGCTTAGATTTATTTTGTGTTTCCGAATGTGGAGAGCTTGAGTTTGATCTGGGCGTAATATTTTGAGGAGAAAATTGAGCCTAAATGTTAGTATATGTCAGAGTTCAACTGTATTTGAAATCGTGGTTACATAGTATTCTATATATGTATATAGATATTATGTATATGGAATGAATGCATAGATAAATACTAAGAAAATATAAATATAAATATACCAAGTAAGTATATCATAAATATTGCCGTATAAACATATTAACTCGTATAATATACTCAATCGTAAAGCATATTAAATGTTCGTATCTCTATAGAAACCACTTACATCAGAAGGTCTTGTATCTGAACCACCAGAGGACAGCTTCGAGTCCACAAGAGAATTTATATTATTCATGTTCAAATCAATACATGAATATGTAATTAAGAAATGTTTCGATGTATTTAAAATTAATTATTTTGGACTCTTAATAAAAGTTCATTAAATAAATTGAGTATTCCAAATTCAATGTTTCATCAAACAAGTACCAAGTCGTTTAAAAAAATTCAATTCTGCAAATTAGAAAAAATTAAATAAGTATATATATATAAACCAAAAATATAATATAATGAATAAATATAAAAATATAAAATATAATACAATAAAAAAAAAAAAAAAAAAACTATACAATAAAATAATAAATAGCAAAATGAAGTAAAGTAAAAATAATATGATATAATACAATAATAATAAAATAAAATATATCTGCAAAATTTTCTTAGTTGCAAATATTACTAAAAGTTCCAAAATTCAAAGTAAAGAAAAATAATCACCTTTTAAATGCCCAAAGTAAAGAAAATGGCTGGTAAATAGACTAATAATATAAGAGGAATAAATCGATGATAGCAATAAACAATACTAAATATTACCTAGGTAGATAATATAGCAGATGGGCGCTAAAAGTCTTAGTAAAACTAAATACTAGTAAGAATATTAGTATTAATAAGACAAGCAAATAATAATAAAATAAAGTAATCAAAAAAATAAATGCTAGTAAAAATAGTATAATAAAAAAACACTAAAATAATAATAATAATAATAATAATAATAGTAATAATAATAATAATAAATAACAAATTAATAAATAAATAAATAAACAATTAATAAATAACAATAGTATACTAACACTAATAAAGCAAGCAAGCCGCCTATCGGCCAAATTCCTTTTTTAATTTAGCAGCGACTGTGTACTAAAAACAAGTTGGTAACTGTTTTGAAAACAATAACAACAGTGCGAGTGCTAATTAAAAAATGCGAACAACAATGGTAAACAACAATGGTAAAAAACAATGCTGATTAAATAGTACCAATTAATGCTAATAATTATTTAATTATTATTAAATAAATGCTAAGGGAAAAAAAAGCTAACTAACAACAATGCCAGTTAAAAATGCTAAAAACCAAATTCCGATTCGTTTCTAGTAAAATTGCACTAATGTTTACTAATAATTGTACTAATTATACTATACGCTAATGTAATAAACAAGTCTATTTATTACTATTAATAATAGTATCTTCCTTTAAAGTTTTTTTGCACACTATAAATAGAAATTCTTATGTTTCTATAACCCAATTAACTCAATTAACTGAATTGTTAGTATTTTGTTTATATTTATTTATTTGCTTATTTATTTTAATTAATTATTAATGAATGTGCCACCAAATAGAAAACAAACAAACAAACAAACAAACATAAATAATAAAGTAAACAAATAATATACCAATAATTTAATTAAAAATTATTCCGTATTATTATTATGTACTTACAACATGTAAAAATTTTAACTATAATTTTTTAGCTTAGTTTAAAAAATAAATAATTAGCTTCTCAATCGAATTTCAATCCTAATTAGGTACGTTGCCCATCTGTTTACTTTCGCATTATGTTACTATAGTGATAATTCTACTTTATGTGTAAAAAATATAGGAATATTTATAATCAATTATACTAAATGTATAAGCAGGTTTAGATTTATTACTAATATTTACGAAAACTTATTTTTATTTTTCTCTTTTACACTCGTTACGGATAAATCTGTTCGCTGGCAAAACCAAATTAGTCACGTGGAAATTTCACGTGACTGGATATTGTATGGTTATGGCTGGTTTTGATACGTGGCTATTCTCCCAATTTTAGTTTTTCCCCGATATTAGCTGAAGAGATATTCCGACCACAAACGCGTAACTGAAGCTTAATTTTTATTTATTATATGTTGTTTTACAAGAGATTATGATGTAATATTGAATGAATTATATTCGTATTGTATAGTATTATAATAACGATAAAATTATCCTCTTTGCATCAGCAGAGTACGATAGTGATGATGATGAATGCAACATTCTTTTTATTTGATTATATACTAGGTACTTGTTATGGTGTTGTATGAATATATATGAGTTAGAAATATATGTTTTGCTATATTAGTATAAAACAGTATGTGTAATGTGAATTTTATGAATAAGATACGAAATGATAAATAGGAATAAACAGTAGTAATAGAGACGAT
>JAKTQT010000192.1:27322-40443 GCA_030579355.1 Botryozyma nematodophila | reverse complement strand
TTTATTTTAAAATTTAATAAAAAAAAAAAAAAAAAAAAAAATTTAAAGAAAAAACTAATTTAGGAATAAAAAGCAAAGTCAAAATAAAATGAAATAAGAATAAAAGAAAGAAAAATATAATTAAATAAAGTAAAATACAATACAATAAAATACAATACAATAAAATACAATACAATAAAATAAATTAAAATAAAATAAATTAAAATAAATTAAAATAAAATAAAATAAATTAAAATAAAATAAAATAAATTAAAATAAAATAAAATAAATTAAAATAAAATAAAATAAAATAAAATAAAATAAAATAAAATAAAATAAAATAAAATAAAATAAAATAAAATAAAATAAAATAAAAAATACAACAGTTGTAATTGCATACTGACTAACGTTGACAGTTATGTTTTATATCTTCTCAGAGTTAGGTACCTACAGCAATCACAAAATAGATTAGGTCAACATATTCTTTTCAGTGCTGCCGAAGAGCTAGGAAATTTAGAGAATAATGAAATATCTGCAGATGTTCAGCGAGCCATATTAGAAGAATCTCCCCCAATACCATCAGGTCCAACAGATATTTTTCTTTCTCACAATCAAAGAAACCGTTCAAAACACAACCAAGATCATGCTCAACTGTATTTCCAATCTTCAAATTTGGAACATGATTCTACGAATGATGTAACATATAATAATAGTGATGTTCTTAGTATTGATAATAATGATAATGCTAATAATAGTTCACATTTACATAGTTATAATCGTCCAAGAGCATCAACCATGCCTAGTATAAGCAGAAAAAATATACCAAAATCTTCTTCACATAACTCAATTTCTTCGGATGAAAATATACAGACTTATACATTAAACACAAATTTGAACATGACGAACAAACCTTTAAGTGAATCTTATAGTACTTT
Organism: Botryozyma nematodophila; assembly: GCA_030579355.1. Classification (NCBI taxonomy): domain Eukaryota; kingdom Fungi; phylum Ascomycota; class Trigonopsidomycetes; order Trigonopsidales; family Trigonopsidaceae; genus Botryozyma; species Botryozyma nematodophila. The sequence goes on along the minus strand of JAKTQT010000192.1, from coordinate 39,529 downwards.
AAATAATTCAAATGAAAATTTTATTACTTCTCAGAACAGTGGCGGGTCTATGTCAGATTCGATCCAACAAGCTTTAGAAGATGATAGTGATATTGAGGATGAACTGCAAAATGCTGCGATACAACTAAAGTTTTCAAAATCATCACTTGACCCGAATCAAAATTTTGATTCTTCATTAAAGTCATTTTCTCATTATCTATCAACCCATAATAATTCATTGCCATCAGAAAGCTCTTTGAGTTCGCAAGAATCGCAGAATTTTAGTATTTCTTCAGCAAATACTAAAACTAATTCAAATATAAACACTCAAACGCTAAATTATCAACAAATGAATACATGCAATTCATTGAAAGATGAAAACATGATTACTCAAAGCTTAACAAGTTCTGAAAATACATCTTCTGTGGCAAAATATTCAAATGATTATCAGCTACCTTCCTCTTCAGTAGATGGCTCCATATTTTCTCGTAGAGATACTATTTCAGATTTGGAAAGTGTTCCAGATGCAGATTATATTACTTCCACAGTAAAACAGAGTACCAGGCTTGAACCAAATGATAAATCACAAAATACTCATTTGCAATCTATTTCCAAAAATATAAAACGAAATTCAGATGGGCTTAAACCGATAAATTCGAACAAATCTTCTAATTCTGTTAATATTGGTAAAATACTCGAAAAAACTGAAATTGTAAAGCCTATTATTGTTTCAAAACTCTCTTCCTTAATATCGCAAAAACGTCAACAAGTAATGAATCCATTAGAAAATTATGCTCCATATTCAGGGAAAGGAGAACAGAATCCGTTACGATTGAAAATATATCGACCTACTGGTGATCATCCTTCTGTACCATTTCATGCAATAATGCGCCGAGATGTGAGAATTGCAGAAGTAATAGGCTTTGCCTTATACACTTATTGGAAATCAAACCTCACTCCTGTCTTATTAGATGAAGAACAAGATATAAATAAATGGACTTTACGAATTGTAGAAGATGATGGAGTACCTGATCCTGATTTTCCCGCTCTTGATAGAACTCGGCTAATCTATACACTTGGTTTTGATGAATTTGCATTAGTAGAAGCTACTGAAGAACAGGCAATTGAGAATGAAAAAATAACTCCTGTCGCAAAACTTGCAAAGAGAGAACAAAATTCAAGTTTTGATTCGTCAACTCTGATGAACAGCTCTTCTTCTAGTACAACTGGAAATAGTGATTCTTCAATCTTAAAAATTTATTTTGATTTTTTACATGATGCAAACACCTCTATTACAATGAGTTTTCCTAAATCAACTTATATTGCTGATATAATCAAGGTTGTGTGTAGAAAGAAAGACTTAGATCCATCTAGATTTTTATTGCGAGTTTTGGATACTCGGACCACTGTACCTTTAGATAGGACGGTTAATTCATTGGGTATGCATTTAGAATTAGAATTGGTTGCAAAAGGCTTGGCAGGAGACTTGGTAATGGCACCCCCTAATGACAATCCAGATGAACCCCTGTCTTTAGAATTTATAGCACATGGGCACCATGGACAACCAAGTATTAATATTTCTCGCACTAAGACGATTTCTCGAACACAAGGACGACTTCAACCTAATAATAGACAATTGCCTCCTTCTGTTCCATCAGCTACATACATGAAATACCAAGTTTGGAGGAGACAACCTATGTCTTTTATAAGCAGGCATGAAAGGATTTTTGCAATCGATGGGGAATACATTCATATCATGCCAGCAGATGATAAAACATTTTTTGATACCCCCAAAACGACATCACTTCATATCAGTATGCTCATTAGCTGCAAGCAGTCTAGAAAAGTACCTAGTCATTTTAAGTTAATTGTTTTAAGATCTGATAGGGAGCCAAAGCGTTATGATTTTGATGCTGTTTCAGCGACCGAGTCAGCTGAAATTGTGCAAAACATTAGAAAACTAGCAATTTCTTACAGAATGGATCACAGACGGTGATAGAATACAAAAAAATAAAAATGGAAAGGAAATTTTACAAATTGTGTTTTTATTTTGGATGGTTATAGAAAATGATTTGTTATTAAGTTACTGTTTGGTTTGTTTATTTTAAATTTTCTTTTTTTTATGAGTATTTTATTTTTATTTTTGTTAATTTTTTTATTTTTTTATCCTTGTTATTAGATATGGTTTGTGGCTTAGCATTTTTATCTACGGTGTATTTAGGTTTATTGTCAATTATTTATTAGGATTCATTTGTTAAAATATGCCTAGTAAATTTCATAAGGTTATGTGCGTATTTTATAAAATTTAGACATTGATTAAATGGTAGATTAAATCGTTCCATTATGTTTTAAAAAAAATTGTATTCAAAATTAAACATCGAATAGGTATACCAAAGCGAACGCTTATAAGTATGTGGGTAAATTTACTACCCTCCAGTGTATTACCAATGAGAAAAGTTACCCTCCTAGGTAACTCACCTTTTATTACCCTTTTGAAATTTGACTGCGAAAACTTTTAATTTAAATTAATTTTTAATATAATTGTGAAATTAATAAAATATTTGAATAAATAGGAACAAAAAAGAATCTGCATATATATGGTTTTTTACTATTTTTTGAGGTGAAAAAGTAATATAGTGTATAATGAGTTTTTGGGAGGATATAGTTTTTCATGGAGAAGAATTTCTTTCTAGTTTGCTGATTAAGAAAAAAATAATTAATGAATCAGATATCATTGCTGGTGAACCATTATTACTTAACAAAGATATTTTGGAAAGGTTATCAATAATTTCACTAGATTCTTATGAAATTATTAATGTTCTTTCAGAATTTTCTGATATTTTCATTGACATTTTGTCTAGATGGCTTTTTTTATCTCCTTCTGAAGAAAACATTCTAAAAATATTTTGGTCTTTTGGTAGTGTCTTACCTATAATTCCAGATATTGAGTTTCTTGCACTTAAATGGTTAGAACTAAATAATATTATTTGTTATATTCGAAATTTGGAACTAAATAAAAACAATGAAAATGAAGAAAATAATAAAAAGCTTACTTTTTATTTGCTTACTATTTACAGATTTTTACATTATAAATGTTCAATGTTTAAATTTATTGTGGATATTGCTACTTTACATAAAATATTAAATTATAAAGATCCTGTTTTAAAAATTTTAGTGATTGAAATATTAAGTATATATTTCAATTACTCTGAAGAATTAAAATTAAATTTGTTCCAAAAGTATACTAATGCACAAAATGAACCAGTAATAGGATTGTATTATGGAGAAAGAGTAGACTATTTTTTTATCGCTTTATTAGAATCACAAAGATTATCAAAGTGGGATGAAAAATTGAAAATGTCTAAAATCAAGTTTGCTTCGCAAAATAATTTATATAGGTTAAAATCTATTGATCTTAGTTCTTATTCAGTTAATTTTGCGGGAATGATTGTGACAAAATTTTCCCAGAATAGTTATACAAATAACGACGAATTTTTAATTATCACCAAAACTTCTACAGATTCTATTTACAATATTGCAACTAAATTTTTAGCTAATAATGCAATCATGATTTTAGGACCCTCTGGTTGCGGGAAATCGTTTTATATAGATTTTATTGCGCAAAAGTTAGGTAAAGAAAATGACATTATTAAAATTCATTTAGGCGAGCAAACAGATGCAAAAATATTAATTGGAACTTACTCTACTGATGATACACCTGGCTCGATTATTTGGAAGCCTGGAGTTTTAACACAAGCTGTCATAGAAGGTAAATGGGTAGTAGTGGAAGATATAGATAAAGCTCCTAGCGAGGTTATTTCGGTGCTATTACCTTTAATCGAAAAAAGACAAATATTAATACCTTCACAGGATTCAAATATTCATGCGCATAAAGAATTCAGGCTTATTTCTACTATGAAAACTCCAGTCATGAAAGAAATCCTTGAAGCACATCTATGGAGTAAAGTCATAGTGAGTATGCCAACAGATTTAGAACTTGAGTTAATAATAAATTCTAAGTTCCCAATTTTAACAGAATATTCAAAAATGTTAGTTTCTACCTTTTCATTGTTAAGAAGCGAATTGACAAGTGATACTAAATTCTTAAATTCAAACAAAGTAAAACCTAGAGAAATAAGTATTTCAGACTTGTTAAAATGGTGTAAGCGAATTTCAATTTCAGCATTTAAATTTAATGGAGATAAAATTAGTATTAATACAGATAATTTTTTCTTAGAAGCTTTCGATTGTTTCATAGGGAGTTTACAGTCAGATGTGGCTAAAAAAATTGCACTAGAGTATTTATGTAAGGCTTTAGACTTTCCATTGAAAAGAGCTTCTTTATTACTGGAACGAGTTCCTGGTTTACATGTTCAAGATAATTTTCTTACGGTTGGTAGAGCTAAATTACATCAAAAATCAATTTCTGTTATCAAAACAAAGTCTGTATATGCAAACACTAGCCATTCATTGCGTTTGTTAGAGCAAATAAGTTTAGCTACTTCATTAAAAGAGCCACTTCTTTTAGTCGGGGAAACCGGTACTGGTAAAACGACAACAATTCAACATCTTGCTAATTTAACAAATAATAGGCTAGTGGTTATAAATGTATCACAACAAATGGAATCAAGTGACTTGTTAGGTGGATATAAGCCTATAGATGTAAAAACATTAGCAATGCCACTAATGGATGAGTTTTCTAGACTTTTCGAGTGTACATTTTCTGCCAAAAAAAACGCAAGATTTTCTGCCGTATTAAACAAATGTATTGAAAAAGCTCAATGGGGAGGAGTAATCAAAGCCTGGACTGAGGCATATAAAATGGCTGTAACTTATTTTAATAGGAATCATAATGATACTCAAAGTTCGCCTCAAGAAGTCAAACGTAGAAAGTTTTTTGAAATAGACACAAACCGTTTAGATGATTGGAGTGCCTTTATGAAGCAGATTGAAGTTTTTGATAGGCAACGTAAATCAGTCGATAAGTCTTTAATGTTTAAGTTTGTCGAAGGAGCGCTTATAAGAGCAGTAAAACGCGGTGACTGGGTATTATTAGATGAAGTGAATTTAGCGTCCGCAGATACTCTTGAAAGTATTGATGAACTATTATCCTCTGAAAAGAGACAAAATTTCACTCTTTCCGAAAAGGGAGATATGGAATCTATTAAAGTCCATGAAAACTTTAGATTATTTGCTTGCATGAATCCAGCCACTGATATAGGAAAGCGTGATTTACCTCCAGGAATAAGAATTAGATTCACTGAATTATTTGTTGAATCTCCTGATAAGAATTTTAAAGATTTACTGCACATTATTTCACAATATATTGGCTCTTTCTCTTACTCTGATGAAAAAATTTGTCAAGATATAGCAACCTTATATTTAGAAATCAAAGTGTTAACTGATAGGAATGAAATAGTTGATGGATCCAATAATAGTCCTTTGTTTTCTATAAGGTCTTTAACTAGAACTTTATCATACTCTTTAAATTGCGTGAAAATTTATGGCTTAAGAAGAGCTTTATATGAAGGATTTTGCGTTTTTTTTCTTTCTTCATTAGATGAGGCGTCTGAAATACGAGTTCATAAACTACTGGAACAAAACATTTTAAGCGGAGTAAAGAATCCTAAAGCAGTTTTGAAACATAATCCTACACCAAAAAATAAACTTGAAAACTTTGTGCAGTTTGATTATTTATGGATTAATAAGGGCGATTTTCCTATCAAAGAACAAAACGAATACATTCTTACTCCCAGCATAAAAAGGAATTTGATGAACATTGTTCGTGCTGTATTTGGAAAAAAGTATCCCATTCTTATAGAAGGACCAACCTCAAGCGGAAAAACAAGCATGATTAACTACATTGCGCAGCGTTCAGGGCACAAATTTGTTAGAATTAATAATCATGAGCATACAGATTTGCAAGAATATATTGGTACATATGTAGCAGATTCTAGTGGTAAACTAATTTTTCAAGAAGGGGTATTGGTAGAAGCATTGAGAAATGGTTACTGGTTAGTGTTAGATGAATTAAATTTGGCTCCTACTGATGTTCTTGAAGCTCTAAATAGACTTCTTGATGATAACAGAGAACTTTTTATTCCAGAAACACAAACTACTATTAAACCGCATCCAAATTTTATGTTGTTTGCTACTCAAAATCCTCCTGGATTATATGGAGGACGTAAACTACTATCAAGAGCTTTTAGAAACCGTTTCTTAGAGCTTCATTTTAGTGATATTCCAGAAGAAGAGTTAGAGAGAATTATTTGCGGGAGATGTCATATTCCTCCGTCATATGCTAAAAAAATTGTTGAAGTATATCAGAAGTTGGCCTCTATTCGACTATCTTCAAGAGTATTTGAGCAACGAAATAGTTTCGCAACATTACGTGATTTATTCCGATGGGCATTAAGAGATGCAATTGGGTATGAACAATTAGCATTAAATGGTTATTTCTTGATTGCAGAAAGAGTCAGGAATTCCGAGGAAAAAGAGATTGTAAAAAATGTACTTGAAGATGTAATGAAAGTCAAATTAGATTTAAATTCAGTTTACAATGCTATAAATTTTTCTGACAAAGAGCGATGTATAGTTTGGACTAATTCAATGAAGAGGTTGTATACTTTAGTTGCTGCAGCATTGAAAAACCACGAACCTATTTTATTAGTGGGTGAGACAGGATGTGGAAAAACTACTATTTGTCAGTTTTTCGCGGAAGTGTTAGGAAAGAAATTATATATTGTTAATGCACATCAAAATACTGAAACAAGCGATTTAATTGGTTCTCAAAGACCTATCAGAAACCGATCTCAAGTACAAAATGAGTTGTATAAATTGCTTCAAAGTTTTTTTTTTAATGAAGATTTTACACATTTAGATGATTACTTAGGCTATTATGAAAGAATTGGCAAATCAAAATTAAATCCGGATGAGATCAATAGAATCGAGAGTTTAAAAAAGAATATATTAAATTTCTTTGAATGGAGTGATGGAGCTCTTGTTCAGGCTATGCGTCATGGAGACTTATTTTTATTAGATGAAATAGCATTAGCTGAAGATTCTGTGTTAGAACGTCTAAATTCGGTTTTAGAAACCGAAAGAACTATATTAATTTCAGAGAAGGGTACTACCGATAATTATTTCTCTGCTGCTAGTGGTTTTGAATTTTTTGCTACCATGAACCCTGGTGGAGATTTTGGAAAAAAAGAACTTTCTCCAGCTTTGAGAAATAGGTTTACTGAAATTTGGGTTCCATCGATGGACGATTTTGATGACATGCTCTCTATTATTTCTTCTCGTTTAAAACCAGATGCCAGAATTCTTTGTAAGCCAATTGCTCTTTTTTCAAAATGGTATGGAGACAAATATGGGAATGGAAATATTTCCAGTGGAGTTATTTCTTTAAGAGATATATTGTCATGGGTTGAATTTATAAATTGTACGTTTGAAAATACTAGCCTTTCTATGTCGTTTGTTCAAGGTGCTGCAATGACATTTATTGATTCTCTAGGAACTAATAATACAGCGTATTTAGCTGAATATCATAAAAATTTGGTTGCTGCTAAGCATGAGTGTCTTGAAGTTCTTTCTCAAGTTTCCTCATTTAATGCCGACCAAAGCTATTTAGGTATACTTAACATCCACTTAACTAATGATTTTATCTTTGCGGGTCCTTACAAATTAAAAAAACTTTTGAATGGAAATAATTTCACAGAATTTAATTTGAATGCGCCCACTACTGCTTTGAATGCTGCCAAATTAATAAGAGCGCTGCAAGTTCATAAGCCAGTTTTACTCGAAGGTAGCCCTGGTGTAGGAAAGACAAGCTTGGTTTCTGCATTAGCTGAAATAGTAAACATTAGATTAACAAGAATTAATTTATCAGAACAGACGGATATTTCGGATTTATTTGGGTCAGACGTTCCTGCTGAAGATGGAAGTGCAGGTAGTTTCGTTTGGAGAGATGCTCCCTTCCTACGTGCACTACAAAATGGAGAGTGGGTTCTTTTAGATGAAATGAATTTAGCTTCTCAATCAATTTTGGAAGGCCTTAATGCTTGTTTAGATCATCGTGGCGAAGTTTTTATTCCTGAGTTAGGCAAAAAATTTGTTGCTCATTCAAACTTCACTATTTTTGCTGCACAGAATCCTCATTTTCAAGGGGGAGGAAGAAAAGGTTTGCCTAAATCTTTTATAAATAGATTTTCAGTGGTTTATGTTGAAAGCCTTACGCAAGATGATTTACTTGCAATATCATCTCATTTGTATACGAAATTAGATCAAGGACTAATTAATAAGTTCATTAAGTTTATTTCATCTTTGGATAAAGAATTAAATATAAAAAAATCTTTTGGATTTGATGGTGCTCCATGGGAGTTTAATTTAAGAGACACTTTGAGATTGCTTTCCTTACATGATTCTAAATTTGACGTGTTAGCTTCGGAGTATCCTGATGAGTATATCGACCTTGTTATTAAACAACGATTTAGAAATTTTGAGGACAAAAAGCAAGTAGACAAACTTTTTGAAAAAGTTTTTGGCAGAGCTCCAAGGAAACGTGAGTTGCCATATTATATCGAACCGGGCTACATACAGATTGGACATACTTTATTGAAACGATGTTATTATCCTCAATATGATATTAGCGATTTTCAAGAACGTTTAATGCAATCCGATTTACAATATTTAGAATCTATCTTGACATGCATTTTAAATAACTGGCCTGTGATTCTTACCGGGCCAGCAATGTCTGGTAAAACTTCGTTAATTAGGGTAGCTGCAAAATTAAATGGCGCAAAGTTAATTGAGTTTCCGATGAATAGCGATATTGATAGTATGGACTTAATTGGAGGATATGAACAAACAAATATTAAACGTTCAAGATCGTCAATATTTTCAGATGTCACTAATATTTATCGAAAAATTTTAATCTTATATTACGAAAAAGCAATTTCAATTGATGTCCAAACTTTGCACAAAATTACCAATTTTTTTCTTAACATTAATGTGAGTCAAGATGATTTAGATTTAAAATTATTATACAAAGATCTATGTGAGCTACAAAATATAGAAAATATAAATGGAAATTCCGAATTAGACTCTGTTTTGACTAAGTGTGAAATTATTTTTGAAAGTACTAATAAAGATAATGTTCCTAAATTTAAGTGGTTTGATGGTATATTAGTTCGCGCTATTGAACAAGGAGATTGGATAGTTTTAGATAACGCGAACCTTTGCAGTCCGTCAGTTCTTGACAGGCTAAACTCTTTATTGGAACCGAAAGGTGTCTTAATAGTTAACGAATGTAGTCTAGAGGATGGAAGTCCACGAATTATAGTCCCTCATAAGAACTTTCGTCTATTTATGACCGTAAATCCTAGAAATGGTGAACTGAGTCGTGCAATGCGAAACAGAGGTGTTGAAATCTATATTGAAAGCATTTACGAACGGTTTACTTCTTTCGACTTCAAGCTTCTTAATTTACAAAAAAGAAATACATTTTCTTTTAATAATAGTTCTATTGACAACTCATTCAATCAACTTTGTTTATATGATTACTCTAATTCCAGAAAAGCATTTTCATTTATGAATATCAATGAATCATTCTTAGTTTCTTACATTTTCATAAATGAATTAATAGAGAATCAAAAGAAAAACGAAGACAAAGCTTCATCTATTGCTTTACTAGATTTTATTCCAAGACGGTGCGGCAAATTCTTAAGTCGTTGGCAAGAATTTTGTTTTTCCAGTAAATTTTTTACACATGCAGACCAAAATTTTTTGGATAGGTTTGTATATCAGATCAAAGAGTTTTCAGAAAGTGAAATAAATAATTATACGGAAAAACTAGCATTAAATTTAAACAGTACAATAGTTTTGAATAACTTTTTAGACTCACAACCGTACGTTTTTCCCTTAATGAACAACTACTTATCTAAAAAGTTATTTGAAATCGATATTAATACTATTTCAATGGTTTTTGATTTATTTGCTTCTATAATAAATTTAAAATATGAAATTTTTCATAAAAATTTTAAAATTCTTTCGAATAAATTAAGGAGCTGTGACTATTTGAAAATGTTATTCAAGGGAGAAAATGTACCAACAAATTCACAATATGTAAGTGTCTTTTTCAATTTTTTGAGTCTTGGAATTAAATTTATGGAGAAAGCCATGTTTTTTGAGGTTTTTAATTTGAAACTCCTTGAAGCGATAAAAGAGTTTTTTTGGATTTTACATGACTTATATTTATACATTTTATTGGAGCATATAGAGGAAAGCCATTTTTATGTATATATAAAGCTTCTTAGAAAATGGGTTGAAAATATGCCAAGCGAGATTTTTTCCCAACCAGAGTTCACCAAATTAAGTAGCACAATTCTTGATTCATCTGAAGGCTCAGTTCACTCTAGAGGACAAGCATTAGAATTGTTATGGGAAAAATATCATCCTATTGTTCCTAAAAGTAAAGAATCTTATGAAAACAGTTTAAATTTTAATAAAGTTTTAAATTCTTTTGATCAAACTGCAGATAAAATGCTTATTGTTTATGTGGAAGAAGTTATTAATATCCGAAAGTTTATCATTGATAAGTATTATTCCTTCATCGAAGATGATTCGTCTTCTACATCATTAATTTTAAAAAAAGTAGAAACATTGGTATCTGATTTAAGTTCTTCTATAAGTATAAATAACTTTGAAAAAAGGCCATGGTGTGTATTGGCTACCATTCTATATAAAAGATTATTGTTAATGTATTCTTGCGGAACGAAAGAAAAAGGAAGATTTTATGAAGACATTTTGAAATCATCATTTTATGCATCTAGAAGTAGCTTTGAATTAATTAGAACTTTATCTGATAATTTAAACGCGGATGTTTCAGATCCTATTTTTAATGCTTTATTAGATGGTGAGAATAGTAAATATGTGTCTAACTTTTTACAAGGATCGATTATTACCTCTATTTTCAATATTAGAAATGACATCGCAACTTCGAAAATTTCTTGTTTATCTGATAGCTATAAGACTTTAGTCGATTTAAGTCAGATATTTAGTTTAGATTTCAAACATCACTTTTCATTGAAATATTCTTTCCTTTTAATTTTGATAAAAAAATATATCAAGCTATTGAATTCTTTTGATATGAAAGTGGAAAACGATACCGAAAAAGTGCTTATAGATATGTCTGAAGTTAAGGAGACAGTAGAGCAAATCATGTTTGTTTTTAAATTATCGACTAATGTTTTATTAAAAAGCGCTTTTGAGACATACTTTAATCAATCAATTGAAGCTATTTTATCTTCGATTGATTCTTCTGGTATTTCTTATCATATTGGAGTAGCTTATACATATTTTGCTTTGGGTATGCTATGGCTTTATGTACCAGATTGTCCCAATGATCCAGTAATAGTTCACTATGTTAATTTATGGAGAGTTACTAAAACGAATGAGTATTATAAGAATCTAATCAAAAAAGAAGACTCACTTTTACATTTGACTTTTGGAGATAATGAAAATGATAGAATAAGAAATATAAAATCTAATTTAGTTACTTCTCTTAATACCATCTTACCTGCTTATAGACCATATGGAGAGAGAATGAAATCATATTTTGATTATGTAAGCTCGAATTACAATACATTGTTTAAGATAAATTTGATTAATGAACTATTAGAGGGTTTAATTGCTAAATCTTCTAAAGCTCTTAATGCAGAACAAATTTTACAAGCAAATTGTTACTCATTTATTAATTCGTTAAAGAACAGTTTTTTATACTACAAGGATTTAAGTGATCCAATAATAGGTTTTGTTCAAAATCTTAGACTGGGTATTTCAATTATTAAGTCCTGTTCATTTCTTCCTTCAAAAAACTCTTCTGAATTTAATTGGATATTTAGCCCTACATTTTTTATTAATTTAATACCACAAAACAAAGAGATTATCAATTTTGCGAACTCTGAGTCTTTAAGCATTTCGAACAACATATTGATTCAAAACTTTAGAGGATTATCATTATTATACAAGAAGGATTGTTCGAAAGTGCCTATTAATTTAGTAGAGAATACTTTACAAGCTATGTTTAAAAATTGGTCAATAGAGCGTACCTTGGAAGAAAAAAAACGGCTGGATGAAAATTCGATATATAAGTCGCAAGACTCAGAAGAAAATTTAGATGAAGACTTTAAACTGCTTTTTCCGGAATATGATCCAAATGATAATACAGCT
>JAKTQT010000192.1:0-15436 GCA_030579355.1 Botryozyma nematodophila | reverse complement strand
CTAATTAAAACAAATTAATTACGCTAAGTAAAAATACATATGAACATACATGTATCTAATAATTACAAAATAAAAATACTTTTATTAAATCTGAAAATGGTCCTAATTAGATAAAAAGTTTCTTTATTTTCCTTTACGCTTCTTCTTTGAAGCTTGATTAGAAGAGTTTGGTTTTGAGACAGTAGTCTTATGTGAAAGATCAAATTCTTCACGGACATCACCACTGTTGCCTTGTGTGGATGCTTTTGCTTGTTTTTTACTCTTACGTTTGGGTTTATAATAAGATCTATCCTTTAATGGAATCCATCTTTCAGGATCAACTTTAGAATTACCTGGTAGATTATTATTGACATTGTCTTCTGTCTTAGTTGTATTTTGTGATTTTTGAGTTTTCTTTTTCGTTCGTTTAGCCTTTCTAGAGTTTGAATCCAAGCCAGCTAAATTTGCTGTTCTTTTAATAGAAGCCATTGTAGTGTAAACGCCGTTTGATTCTAATTTATCAACATTTATAGTAGAAAAAATACTTTCTGGATATGATATTCCATCAACTAAGTCATTTGATTTTTTAAAATCTAAGATTGCCAAGCAAGCAGTAAGACCAGCTTTCGCAATTACATCATTTTCATTGATTGAAATTAATATGTTGAATAGTTTTAAAGCTAATTGAGCGCTAGCTTTATCTTCAGAAAGAACAAACCGTTTCGTATACAATATACTGAGAGCAGCATTGCATATTAAAGAAGAAAATTGAGCTGCTTTATTGGAATCTATCCAATAAAGAGCTGCATCTACGAGGATTTTAGTTGCATTAGAATAGTCACCAAAACAATTATAAAAATTTGCCAAAACCCCAACAATTCCTGGAAGGTATTTTTTATTATTATCTTGCAAACGCTTCCAACAAGAATAAATCACCTCAAAAGCGGCCTTCTGATTATCAATTTCAACATATAATTGTCCTATGATAAATGCGAATGAAATATTTTCTGGAGATTTTTTAAATTCCTTTTTCAAAATTTTAATAATGTTATTTTTGTCTTGAGATTTGAATTCATTCTGCTTAAAATGTAAAAGCAAAAGTTCTACAGATACATCCGCAGGGAAAATTGATAAATGGGATTTAATTTTTTTTTTTAAATTAATTTCATTTCCTATTAGTGATTGCACAACCAATCTATTAAAACTTATATCTTTCTTTTGAATTATTGTGTTATTTGACTTTAAATTATCATTTGAATCGCCGTAAGTATCAAGCTGACGTAAAAGTAAATAAGGATTTTCTATTAAATTTGAGTATTTTAAAGAAGAAAGTACTTCATTATTCTTAATTATTAATCCTAATGATTCTTCAAGTTGAGATTTATTTTTTTCGGTTAATTGTTTGGTAAGAAGCTGAAATTCTGAAATATTTCCAATCAAATAATTAATATATGAAGCTTGTAATATAATTGAATTAATTTCGATTTCTTTTTCTTCTTCTGTTAAATAAGTTGCATTTTGACACAATGACTTTGATTTCATTAATAAATCTAAAGATTGAGTATATTGTTTTTTTTTTAAATAAATAAATGATTGATTAAAAGCTTGTTCGTAAGTACCATCGACATCATTAATATCATCTGATAAATTATGATTTCCAAAATTAATTAAGTCCATTGAAATTGCAGCGAGATAATTAACTGAGGTATCATAAATTTCATTATCAATAACAGCACCTGATTTTTTAATTTCTGAATTTAAATATTCATAAGTTAATCGAGCACCATTATAATCTCCTTTTCTATATTGACATTGTGCCAATATGTGACAAAGAGCTCTTTTCTTACTATAATTTGTTTCATTGATTTTATCCTCATCAGAACTTGATTTGGCATATTTTTCAGCAATCTTCATCGCTCTTTCACAGTCCCCAACTTGATAATAAATATAAGCCTTCTCTAAATCAATTTCTTTATTAAAACTTTCATTTTTATATTTCTCAATAAACTTTAATCCCTCTTTATACTTATCTTGTTTTATTAAAGCAACTAATATGGTTTTAAAAAGTGTTACCTTATTTTTTAAATTTGTTTCCTCCTTAAATTTATCTAATGCATCATTGAAAACCCTTTCTTCTTCTTCAAATTTACTGGTGACTTTTAAATCTTCTAAAGAAGAACTTAAACTCATTTTCCTTTCCCCTACTCTATGCTATTTATTATTTCTTTTTCTCAATTTCTTTTAATAAAATCTTTTTCAATGCTTCTTATTATTTTAATGTTTTTTATTAGAAAAAGAATCACGATTGTAAGAAAAATCAGTTTCCAAAAAACTTTCGTTTCTATAGTTACGCTTGTTAAAAAAACAGTAGATTCTATTGTGGTAAAACAAGCCGTAATTAAGCAAATGTTGACTAGACAACGGTTTCTATGACATTGTTTAATATTACGTTATAATTACATGAATTTAATCAAGATTTGATACTAAATTGAAGGAAATACTACTTATTGAGATTACAATATCTTCAGAAAATGAGTGTATATTTATTGATGACTCAAAGTTAATAATCTAATTTTAAAGTCTAGACGTCCATATGAATCTGTGTTTATTCGTTGGTTTCTTTTTTTTCTTTTAGATTTTTACTATAGGAACCTTGATCTACACTATTATTAGCAGCGACAGTATCATCAGGTTTCACGATTATTGCATTTATCTGTTGTAAAAAAATCCTGACAAAAGCATAGTCAATATTCCAAGTTTCAGTCCCCATGAAGAATAAGTAGTTTTTCTGATCTCCTATACTCATAAATTCGACTATATTTTGAAGTGGAGGCTCAGCCATTATAAAATCTTGATTGTATTTATGTGAGTGACTATTTTGATTTCTCTGACGTCTTAATTTCCATTTATAAACCCTATGATATTTTCTAAACTCTTCGTTAGAGTCGACAAAATTCTTCAACAAGCGTCTTTGACTAGGATTCAAAGTGAAATAGTGAGTAACGTATCTCAAATGTTGCCAAACCCAATACATTTTGGTGCCACTTGTAATCTGAATTTTTTCCCGGATCAGATTGGTAAACTGATAAACATCTTTACAATCCAATACAGCTGGTCTCTAAACAACTACATCTTCAAATGGATCGGTTTCAAATTTCGCTGATGATTTAGATCTATTGAACCTTGTTAAACTTTGAAAAAAATTTCCTTTATATTTTTTTCTTTTCACATCTGAATTATTCAACATTTTAAACTATTGTATCAGTAATTTTTTTAATTATTAGAAAAATAACAATATAGCAAAGTTGAGCAGGAAAAAAATAACCTTTGTGAACACGCATCTTTATAGTATTCGAAAATAGGGTTCTAAAAAGTGACTGTCTAAAACATTCATTATGATTTTCTAAAAACTATAATTTAAAATTATCATTTAAAGTCCATGTAGATAGTGATGTGATGGATTCAGATATTTAAAACGTCTTTATTTCAAATACGAAATCCTTTTAAAATGGAAAGTCACCTATTAAGTAAGGTGATTAGAAAAAAATTCTATGTTGATGTGACAACTTATACGTTGAATGTGATTCACTTTTTCTTCTATTGAAGTTATTCTTCAAAAAAAAGTAAATTAATGTTTTTTAACAAAGATATCATAAAATATCACATAATATAAATATGATTTTAAAATAAATGATCAACTCTATATTCCAAAATTCTTGCGTTGAGGATCCTAATCTTACTTGAGTGAAAACAATACAAATTTTTTATAAATCATAAATCCTATCACTTTCACAAAAAATATACATAATTTCATCTAATGTAACGCATTTCTTCTAAAGCAAATATACTATCAATGACTCGCATCCATAAAATATATTCCTACTCTAGATATTATAAACCATTCAAATAAGCAGGTTTTTGTCTTTACCAATACTTAACTACTATTAAACAGATTCCAAATTGTGTTTTGATTGAATCAAATAATAGTTTTCATAGCAATTCATTTTATGTTGCCAAGTCAACTGTTGTTTAAGTAACCAAATCTTTAATTTTTTCGTAAAGTAACGTAATTAAATAAATCTAATAATACAATGTAGTATTATATAATAGACTACGATGTTTTATAATAAAATATCATAAATAAAATTTTTTAACTATAAAACAATGCAAAATAGTATGCTATATAAAAAGTATCATTAAAAAATTTTTTTTCTTCTTGTTAGATAGAACAGAAATATTATTTGATACATTATAATTTTCTAGTCTTAAGTAATTATGTAAACTAACAAACATCTCTATAACAACAAATATTCGTCAAATAGTAGAATTTGAGTCTTAGGGTACAAAAAGTTTTACTATGAATAAAAAAAGAAAGCAAAAAAAATTTTTATTAAATAATAAAAACTCGTATTTTTTCGAATAGGAAAAATGTTTAAAATTTATGTAATTTCCAGTTAAATTTTTTAGAATTAACTAAAAAATTCATTCGTATATTATATTGAGTGGTATCAATTTACACTATTTGTTTCAATATAGTAGTATCCATTTCAATATAAATATGAAATATTTATTTCAAAACACATTGCGGAGATTTTGTAAACAAAATATAAATTATTCATTCATCAATAGCCGAATAGAAGTTTGTAGAAATGTTAACTACTATAGCACTTTAAAGCGGTTATCTAGTTCATCTTCATTTAATAGGAACCATAAAATTTCAAATAATTCTTCTGCAGTTTATAGAAAGAAAAATGCTCATAGTAGAGGAGCTAAATACGTGAAGAACTTGAAGTTTGGTAATGTGAAAAATGATAAATATAGAAATATTAATCATAAAAATAAAAATTTAGGAAAACCACAAAGGTCAATTTCTAACGATAAAAGGAAATCGAAAAATGTTTCTAAGATCAGTTGGAAAAACCCTAAGTCGAAAGAAAAATCTTATATTAACCATGGTTCGAATCTAAGGAAGAATGATAAATTAAATAATAAATCATACGAACTTAAAAATAAACCAGCTTCTATAACAACCAAAGAAAATTTATATGATAAAATGAAAATAAAAAGTAAATATCTACATCAAGAGAGAAATAATACTTTGAAACAAAATAAAGAACTAGCGGAAAAAATTACTTCGTTTGATGCTCTAAGAATAGACGAAAAATTAAGAGAAGCTGTGTTATATGGTCCATTGCTTGATTTAGACTATAAGACTCCAACTACAATTCAAAAAATTGCAATATTTGGTATGCAAAAAAATTGGGCTAGACATCCTAATGATCGTAAAATTTCTTTGATTGCTGGTGAAACTGGAAGTGGTAAAACTTTAGCATATTTAATTCCTATTATGCATCAATTGCGTGTAGAGGAATCAGATGAGGAAAGTCTAAAAAAACTTAAAACTAGTAATCCGCATGTTCGTGCGCTTATTTTAGTTCCTAATTCTAATTTAAGTATACAAGTAAAGAATGTAATTAAGTCAATAGCTCACGCTTTCAAAATGTCATCAACTAATATCGATAAAACTATTTCTCAAGCAAGATTGAAGAACTTGTCTCAGTCTAATGTAGATTTACTAGTTGCCACTCCAGGAAGATTAAAATATGTTTTAGAAAAAATTCCAAATTTTTTAGATGGAGTTCAACATTTAGTGATTGATGAAGCGGACACTCTTTTGGATAAAACTTTTCAAGAAGAGACCGAGAAAATTTTTATTGGTTGTAAATTCTTCGATAATCTAAAAAATTTAGTTTTTTGTTCAGCTACTATTCCGAAGAGATTAAATGGATACTTATCTACAAAATTCCCAGAGATGAATTATTATGTTGCTCCTAATGTTCACAGATTGCCCTCACATGTTGATGTTAATATAATTGATGTTAGAAAAGATCCATATTTTGATGATAAAATGAAAGCTTTACTTCACATTATTTATAAAATAAAAGAATCTAATGAAGAGCCAGGAAAATTAAAACGAATTCTTGTTTTTGTCAATCACAATCATGCTGTCATGCCTATTGTTTCAAAGCTTCGGGAGCATAATATTGATGCAATTGGTATATCAAAAACAACCGGATCATCTGAAGTTCGTGAAAAATCAATTGAAGAATTTTCTAAGCCTGCTTTAGATGTTCCCATAAACTCTGAAGAAAAGAGTATAAAAGTTGCTATTTGCACTGATCTAATGTCTAGAGGAGTAGACGTCGACTCTATAAAGAATGTAATACTTTACGATGCCCCATTTACTGCTACAGATTTTGTTCACAGGATTGGACGAACTGGCAGGATGGGTTCTAGAGGACATGCTTATGTTTTATTTGATAACCACGACTACAAGAAAGAGTACGTTAATGTAATAAGACAAGATTTAAAACGAGGTTTTTTGATTTAAATTTAGACTTTTCCAGTGAGAGAAGTATTGTATATATTTTTACGAAGTTATGAATATTTTTTTTTTTATTGAATATTATTTTTTTTACTAAATTTTAATTGTAAAATTTGGACCCCCCGGAAACACTTTCCTGCCTGGAACTATACTTTGCTTTTGCTAAGATGAAATTTCCTTGCTGGCATACCTTCTGGGGAGATTAAAAAGTTGACTTAAGGTTGAAATTTTATTTGTAAGTTTAACGCTACGAAATGCATGGAGTTTAAAATTTATTATTTTTTAAAGTCTTTGTGAGGTAGATACATTCTTTTTAGTTCTTTGTAAATTTATAGGTCTATTTTTGAGAGAATAAATTGAAAATCAAATAATGAGAGTGATGATTTTGAAGTATTAAAATTTTTGTAATAGTAGGAATCTATAATGCTGATATTTTATTCTATGAATAACAAAATAAATAGAATGTATTGTAAAAGATGAAAATAAAAAAAAAAAGATTTAGATTATTGTAAAATTACACAAGTTAAAAAACAGCAATATTATCTCTATGTGCAACATATTCAGTATCTAAAAAGTTAGTAATTTAAAAATTAATTTAGCGTGTAAATTAAACGGACTTACCTGAATAACCTAAAACTTCTTGTAATTGGGAAGATTGTAAACCCATTATTTTTGAGATTTCAGTGGACGAGTAATTTACAATAGCTATTCCAATGATGTTAAAATCTTGTTCAGAGCTAATTGAGAGCGAAGATAAATCAGTATTGGAGCGCGCGGATACTGTGGATTTGTTAAAAGAAGAATCTACTTCTACTAAATTAACTGGGTCATTATCATGAAATATGCCTTGTACAGCAACGATTCCAGCTGGAAACAAACCAGCTTTATTTTTACCAGTAATTGCGTTTGCAGCACCTTTGTCTATAAAAATAGTCCCTTTTGGTTTTCTGCCATTTAAAATCCAGAAATATTTATCACGAATGGTATGTTCTGTTGGCTCAAACATTGTATGCAATGGGATTGTATCTTTTCTAATTAGTTGAGGGTGCAGAGGAGTAAATGCAGGAATGATTTCTGGAATAGTAGGTGATAAATTTGCTTCTTCAAATGCAGGATTTTTTTTATTCGTAGAAGATGGTATTTTTTTATTTTTACTTTTAGATGCTATAGACAAGGATAATGATGATGATGATGATGATGAATCAGAGTCGCTAAAATTTGGAGTATTTAAAGCTGAATTATTTTCACTTTGTTGTCTCGATTTTACTTTACTTCTTTCCAAATGATTAAGAATTGCATGAATATTACCTGGAAGAGAACTTCTAGTAATAATAGTTGTAACACCTACAGAAGTTGCTAATTCAGCAGCTATTAGTTTTGTAGTCATTCCTCCAGTTCCCACATCACTTCCAGCGGAAGAAACATCCGCTTTTATTTTTGAAATATCGTGAACAACTTTTATTGGTTTTGCATTTGGATCTAGTCTAGGATTAGCAGTATATAAACAATCAACATCAGTCATGAGAAATAAATAATCAGCAGAAATCATACCAGCCGTAACGGCAGATAAAGTATCATTGTCACCAAATTTAATTTCTTTAACAGAAAGAGTATCATTTTCATTAACAATTGGAATCACCCCCATATTTAATAACTCAGTTAAAGTATTTACGGCATTTAAATAAGCTTGTCTATCAGCTATATCATTTCTGCTAATTAAAATTTGTGCAATAGGTTGATTCAATAAACGGAAAAAATCATCCCAATAACTCATTAATCTACACTGTCCTATAGCAGCAACTGCTTGAGTAGTTGCAAGATGTTTTGGTCTTTTATCAAGTCCCATTCTATGTAATCCAACTGCTATTGCTGCTGAAGAAACAATTATAACTCTGTGTCCTTGTCTTTTTAATTTTACAACTGTCTCTGAAATCAAAGACATATTTGCAATACGAGGTTCATGTGTAACTTCATCACATATTGAGGAAGTACCTAATAGTTAGTAAATATACTTGGTTTCGAATCTGAGAAATAATTCCAAATACTCACCTAATTTCACAACTATGGTAAGAGTTCGAAAATTGGCATTCTTTTTTGACATTTTGATTCACTTAGTGATTTTACCGATTTTTATTTGGTTATAAATTTAATTTATTCTAATTTATCCTAATTAGTTTATTTTTTTTTATTCGATTTGTTTTAATTTTATTTACTATAGGTAAATTTATTTTATTTTTTTTCTATTTATTTTAATTTAACTTTTTCTATGTCTATGTTTTTATTTTCACACGTTTTTCATTTTTCGCTACTTTAGTAAACTGTCTTATTGCACACCTATGAATCATAGGTGTGCAATAAGAGTATTGTAGGGCAAATACAAACTGAGTAGGGTTATATATTATGTAATAAACTGTTTTTGCTTATTAATTTAGTAATGGTTTACCTCTAATAAATTTTACGTATTCTTTCTGTAATAGTATATTTAAAAATTGATTTTATATGTAGTAAACTTAACTTTTTCGCTTTTGATGCTATAATATTTAAAAACAAAAGACATTAAGTTATTATTTTTAAGCTTTAGATATGTGTGTTTTATTTAATATAGTTTAGAAATTATTGTGTACGAACTGAAATTCACAAATTGTAAATTTTAATATACCGTAGGGTTTTTTTTTTTAATATTTTTCCCAAGTACTCAAATAAATTTAAATACTATGAAAACGAAATTCTTCAGTGTTTTGATTGTAGCAATTAGAAGTAAAAAAATAGAGGATAAATACAAAAATTATTTATACTTAAATTTTATGTAGTTTTCAAGTTGAGTTGAGAATAAAATAATTTTATTATATTATATAGAGTTTTATTGAATGTTTTATAGTTTTGGTTTTAACTCATATATATGAACTAATAGCGTAAATACTTAATAAACTTTTATTTTTTCCCATATATTGTATCATACTTCAAGTAAAAAATACTGAAATATAGAATAAATAGTAAAATTTACGTTAATTAAGCGTTAAGCATTCATAGTATTTAAAAAACAAATCAAAACAATTTTTTTTTTTTTTTAATTTGATATATATTTATTTCATTTAATATTATTTATCATTGAAACAGTATATAGCAACTAGACAAGTATTTTTTAAATAATTTTAAAATAAATATAAATTTGCAGCATCTTCTTTTTACTTATTCATAAATTTTAGTATTAATTCTACTGATACAAAGTCAATATGGATAAATTCGAATATTGGAGAAAATCCATGTGTTACAAGACAGGATTAGGACTTACGGATGAAGAAAAATCAGAATTTTTAAAAGAAAGAATTTCAAAAAATCTTAAAAAACAATGCGACTCTTGCTTAAAATATAGGGATTGGGTGTTTCAACATAGTCCGATTGTCATTTTTATGCTTAAACAATTAGCAGCTGTTGGTGGAAATATAGGACCTAAAAATGTTGCTTGTCTTTATTGTGATCAAACTCAAGCCGGCGGATTTAATCCAGATTTAGGTATTGCTATATGTCAAAATTATTTAAGAGATAAATTCCATGCTGAAGATATTATAGCGCATGAACTTGTTCATGCTTACGATCATTGCAAATTTAATGTCAATTGGTTAGATTTAAGACATCAAGCTTGTTCGGAAATTAGAGCTTCTTCGTTGTCTGGTGAATGCAGATTACTTAAAGGTTTTTGGAAATATCAAACAGGCTTTACGAAAGGTCATCAAACTTGTGTTCGTGCTCGTGCTGCTTTATCTGTCATGGGTAATCCCAATTGTAAATCAAAAGAAGATGCTTATAATGCTGTTGATCAAGTTTTTGATTCTTGCTTCAATGATACTCGTCCTTTTAATGAAATATATAAGTAATTTGTGTAGGTAGCTTTATGTATATATCAATCGTGAATTAAGTTTGTCGTGTATGTGACTTTGTTCATATTAACAGTAAATTAAGTTTGCTGTGTATGTAACTATGTGTATATTAGCATTAAAATAAGTTTTTTTATGTATTATTATATTATACAATTTATTATCCTGTAAATTATATTAACTGTGTCGTTTATTAATTAATGTAAATATAATGGTATTATTTGCTAGTATTGTCGCTTTAATTTAACAACCCACAATGGTCTATTTTTCACTATCCATGGATGTTCTTTTATTTTATCCAAAGACATTCTATTATTAGGATCATGTTGCAATAATCTTCTAATTAGATCAGCAGCTTCAGGAGAAACAAATGACGGAATTCTTAAATCAACTTTTGCAATTCTTCTATAAGTTGCAGAATGGCCACTTTCTTCAAATGGTGGGTTTCCAACTAAAAATTCATATGTGAGTACACCTAAAGACCATAAATCAACTTTTTCATCGTGCTCCTTCGCTTCAACCATTTCTGGTGGTAAATAATCTAAAGTACCACACATTGTGTGACGTTTAGAAGTTGGAGAGTGAACACTCCATCCAAAATCAGAAATCTTTATTTCTCCTTCTAATCCAAGTAAAATATTTTCTGGTTTAATATCTCTATGAATTATATGCTTTTTATGTAAATATGCAAGAGCAAGAGACATTTGATAAATATATTGAGAAGCTCTTACATCATCAAATCTCCTATATTTTCTTAATAATCCAAATAATTCACCTTGACCTGCATATTCTAAAACCAAAACTACTCTCTTAGAATCATGAAAATAACCAAAAAGTCTTAAAATATTTGGATGTCTTAAATTTGATTGAATTTCTACTTCTCTTCTAAATTGTTTTTCAACTTTATATTCGATTAATTCTTTTTTTTCCATTACTTTTAATGCACAAATATAACCAGTTGCTTTATCTTTAGCACAATAAACTTTACCGAATTTTCCTCTTCCAAGTTTTTTACCAATTTCAAATGAGGCTAAACTTAGTTGTCTAAAATTCATTTTATTAACTGTTTCATTAATTCCTTCCAGAGGATTTAATTTTGTTAAATTAAGTTCATTGTTATGACCAGTTGCATCTTGTGAATCTCCTAAGTGATTTGATGAAAAGACGGAATTTGCATATTTGTTGTTATTGCTGTTATTGGTATTGTTGTTTTGATTATTATTATTGTTATTATTATGTGTTTGATTATGTAATGCAATTTTTAACAATGGTTGTCTTGAAATATTATTTCCTGATGTTATATTTCCTGTTGAGCCATTATTTAAAGAATGTTTAATTGAAATTTGTTTTTTATTATTTCCAATTTTTCCATGTGGATTAATATTTTCGTTTCCACTTAGTTTGGATAGATGGTGTGAATTTAATGTTCTTCCACTAGACATTTGAAGTTACTATTATAGTTTGAGATTAAAAATAATTATGTTTTTTAGCTATTCTAATGAAAATATAAACAATAAATAGTATTATAATTTTATAAAAAATTTATAAAAATGTTAAAAAAGATTAATAAAGAAAATAAAGAAAGAAATTAAAGTTGAAATCGAAATCGAAATCTAACATCGAAATCTAAAAGCGTAAATAAAAACAGCCAATGTAAACATTGTTCCTAATTAGGAAATGTAATTAAAAATAAATTTAAGTTATGTTGTCATGGTGATATAAATATTAGATATTTTAAATCATATTCTAAATTTTCACCTAATTCAGCAATAAATTAAATAGAATAGGGTTAAATTATTATTAGTATTCTCGTTTACTTTAATATTTTCATATAAACTTTAAAAAAGTTATTACAGGAAGATATTATATAGATATAAAAGTGTATAGAAATAATAAGAGTAAAAAAGTAGGATGTTTTATAACAAGATTATTGAGGACTAATTAGACTTGTTGTGTAAATAAAATAAAATGTAAAGATTGAAGGTATATTTGCATGATGAATAGTATAATGGTGTATATTGAGTAGCAGTATTATAATATACCAGAATATAATATAATATAGTATAATATAATATAATATAATATAATGTAGTATAATATAATAGATATAATATAAAGTAACATGATATAATAGATATAATATAGTATAATACGATAGAGTATAATAGAGTATAATATAGTATAATAGAATAGAATATAATGTAATATAATAAAACATGTAATAATATAATAGTATAATATACAATATAGTATAATATAATATAATATACTATACTGTAATGAAAAGTACTTTGAAATATACACACAATGTGTGCAAATAAACACTATGCTATTGCATCTATATATACATACGCGTATATATATACATATAAACATATACATATACAGATAACATACACATAAACATATATAAACACACATATATAAACACACATATATAAACACACATATATAAACACACATATATAAACACACATATATAAACACATATATTTCACAACTGATAGCATATCAATATAATAACACATTACATGCAAAGCTAAATAAATTTCAAATAATATAACATAGCAATTCAATTTACTTGAGTAAAAATAATAATATACAATATTTGTTATTTAATGGATAATAAATATAGTATAGAATATTAATACAATGTAATTTTAATATTTAATAATATAGAAAATAATATAGAAAATAATTCACCATAATAATATAGAAATAACATCCTAATACACTATAATATACTATAATACACTTCAACACTTGACTCAGTTCCAAACGACATCTAAATTAATTTCTCCTTAGAAACATAATAATACAAACAAATAAACAGCACTAGTTATATTAAAGCTCATCTCTGGTAAAAAAGAAATAAACTATCTTTTTGGATATTCTAACATTAAAAATAATCAAATAAAAGTAAAAAATAAAAAATAAAAAGTAAAAAATAAAAAATAAAAAGTAAACAGATTAATGCTTTTATTTCAATAAGCGAAAACAAAACAGTGATATACATTAATATATTACAATTCACTATAACATGAGAACATTAAAACATATATCATATATCTATAACAATATATCTATGAAAATATATCTATAACAATACATTTTTAACAATATATTTATAACAATAAACTATAACAATATAATATATCTAAGTATAGCACACAAATAATATAACATCAAAATGCAGGACAAAGAATTAAAAAAATTAAAATTTAAAGAAAAAAATAATTACTTTGAAAATAAAAAACTGAGTAGCAAAACATTTAAAACAAAAGAAATACTCCCTGAATATTTAATTTATGAAGCTGATAAAATGATTGCTTATTTAAAAAATATACCAAAATTTAAAAAAACAAAAGATTTTAAAAGGATTTCAAAATTAAAAAAATCAACAACAAAATATAATTGCAATGTACAAAAAATTGGTTTAGAAGATTATTCTATACCAGATTTTGGAAACTATTTAACTTTTAGAATTCCATTTTTTAACTTTTATTTAAATTATGACAAATATTTAGATTTTATACCTAAACTTCCAATTGAAATTCTTATTAAAATTTTACATTATTTAGAACCCGTCAATATTCTGGAAATGGAACATGTTTCTAAAGAATGGAATAAGAAAATTACTACAATTTTATCTAAAAAAAATTCATTTAACATAATTTATCCAAATGAATGTGATTCCTTATATTTATGGAAAAAAACACCAAAACATCCAAATCATTTATCTGGGAAAGGTGGGTTTGTTCAAACTTTAAGAAGAAAAAACAATTATATTAATTATTTTAATCCTGCTAGACGAAAACTTTTATTTGATGGTGATATTCGTTTTAAAGTTGCATATTATAATAGAATTATTGCATGTGCATATTCACATGAATCAATTGTATATGTTTTTGCCTATGATATTGAATCTGACATTAAATCTTCAATCGCCACAATTGAAAGAAATGAATTATTTACACTTGATAATTTATTTCAAGGCGCAAATTCCTTCTCCGCAATTACAATTTCAGATTCTTTAATTGCTTTAATTTTCGATGACAAAATATCAATTTTTAGATTTCCAAAATCAATAAATGAGGTAAAACATTCAGGAAATGTCATGGAAATTATTAATCAAGGATTATCTTCACCTCCAGAGCACGTTATATTGCCTTCTTTATTTTTATCTGCTTTCGCGAATTATGGTTCAAATTTTTGGGATCCACCCTTTGACATACAGGAATATGAATTGGCATCTTCAGGGCAAAATGTTTTAGCAAGAATTTTAATTAGAAAGGGAATGTTTTTTGCTTTATGTAGAAATGATAACTATTCAAATCTATTATTTGACAGGGATTATAGAGATTTATTGCCAGAATGGGAGTATATTCATGAAGAATGTAAAAGATCCTTTTTCAATATTTCACAAAATCCTGATTTTATAGCTTTATGTTATGGAATTCCCTTAGTTAAACTATACTCTTATGATTCTGTCCTTTTAAGAACAATTGATTTATCTTGGATAAAGCCTTGGGATGTTTCGATTGCAGTAAGCTGTAAAAAAAGCTACATTTACCTAGCTTCATCTGAAATTCCCCAATTTGAAATAATTATTTCATTTGGTAACTCTTTATGCATAATAAAAGTCCGACAAAATTCCTCACCACCAAATATTAGTACGAAACATTCGATTTTACCTCGCATTAACTCAAACAATGAATTTAATATGATAAATAATTTACAAATTGAGAACTCATTTAATCAAATGAATGACGGAAGCACTACACAAACTGAAATATCATCCGATTGTATAAATGAAACAAACGATAGTTATATTGATTATAGTTTACAGTTAGTTTCTCCTTCTTTAGTTTATACGATTTTTGCACCAGGAACTAGATCTCTGAATAATTGCAGACCTATGATTGTATGTGATGACAATGCGGTTATTTATAAACATATTCGACCTATGAAAAATTATATTTCTCACGAGAATAGATATTATTCATGTTTGAGTGATGAAATTGATGAACAGTTATTGAATAAATCTGAACCTGGTATATTTAGAGAAAGAATTGTGGAAATTCTATCAATTGATGATTTCGCAATGATTATCATACTAAAAACAAACATTTTAATATATTACTATGATTAATTTCAATGCACTTTGATAACACATGAGATTCAATATTTATTTACT
>JAKTQT010000191.1:28011-41872 GCA_030579355.1 Botryozyma nematodophila | reverse complement strand
ATTTTAAAGACTAAAGTCTTCTCAAAAGATAACAAACGTAAAAATACAGTACCATTAATATAAACATAATCATAAAATTCTGACGTGAATATACCGTAAAATAAAACAAACAAATACTTTTTTAAAATTTATTTAAGCTTTCCAATTGTAAACTAGTTCTTTTGAACCATCATTTTACCTTTTAAACTTTTTAGTTTATATGTTTTTCTTCTTCACTTTTTCTATATTCATTTGTTCTTTCCTCTTGCGAGGTCTTTTGTCATTTTATGGTCCATTCAAATAAGTCTAGAAATATTTAAAAATAATTGTGGTGTCTCTAAATCATGCACTTAAAAAATATCCATACATTATTGAACTACCATCTAGCTTTGTTTAGTTTTCTAATTTTGCTAGCCTCATAAAGTCATTACAAGTGAAAAAACATCTAGAGTTTATCTACTAATATTTTTTCTTGTCATTATGCTCCATCGCAATTTTATGCTCTTTTATTACTTTGTCGCTATCATACTCCATAGCGAGTTTGTGTTCTTTTAATATTTTTTCTCGCTCTATATCACGATTTATCTTCTCTTTTAGCTTTTCTTGATTGTCATCCAAAATAGGTTTCTGGTCGTTCTTTAATATTTTGTGGTGCAAAGAATTATCCATGTCATATTTGTTGTTTTGATCAATTTCTTTATCTTTGGAAACTTGTCCTTCCTTTTTATTCATTCTTTCGCTTTCTTTTTTATTGATTGGCTTATCAGTTTTTTTGTAGTCGATTGATTTTTCTATTTCATTATTTCTTGCACTTTCTACTTCTTTTTTATTTCTTTCGCTGTAGATTTTTTTATTTTCGCTTGGCTTATCTACTTCATTTTTATTACTTGACTTTTCTAATTTTTTGTTATTGCCTGACTTTTTTAATTCTTTGTTGCTGCTTTTCTTTTCTTGCTCTTTATTATTTTCTATCTTGCTCATTTTTTTGTCACTAGAATATTCTACCTTTCTATTGAGTATTTCTTCCGATCCTTTTTTAATCATTAAATTTTCTATTTCATTATTCTTTTCGTTATTAATTGCAAAATTTTCAAAGCTTTTCCTATTATTTTGATTGGAATTAAAATCTCTATCAAATTGATTATTTTTTTTCATATTTTTTTCAGATTTATCATTATTTTTTTCTAAATTACTTAATATTATCATTTCAATTTGTTTCTCAATTTCTGTTTTTTCCGCTGTTTTTTCATTTGTAATTCCTTTCGGATTTTCTAAACCTGCTTCGTTTAGATCTTTCTCTATTAAGCGGTTATTCATCAAATCTTCTATTTGATTGTTTATTGGATTTCTACCATTAAGTTTACCTCTAAGGCTATTTTTCGAATTTTGCTCTTGATCACCATTTATAAAATTATTAATATCTCTGTCAAATTTAGGACTCGATTCATAAATATCTTTTTTTATCGTATTTTTTTCATTATTACTAAGAAAATCTAAATAGTCATGAGTGATTTGATCAGAATTTCCCTTAATATTTTTCTCATATATACCTTCTTTTTTAGCATTACTAAATTCTCTAGAGTCAATTTGCTTGTAAATATCTTCAATTATATTTTTCTTATTTTGTTGCATAAGATCATCGTTAGATTGGTGTGTTAAACGTAATTCTGAATAAAGAGCATCCTCGCCACCTCCTAACTTAGCTTGTGAACGAATGAAATCTCTTCTAGCGGCTTCATCGTCATTTAAATTGATTTGATTAGAAGATTTAGTAATATCCTTGTTTAACATCAAATCTACATCTTGATTAGATGGAGATTCATCTGAAGAAATAACAGTAAGGGAAAGAAATTTTTGATATATATTAACAAGTTTACATATTGACTCTTTGTTGAATCCTTGCCATGAAGGAAATAAATCGGCATCAGATGAGCATGCTATCGAATTAAAAGTATCCCATATGAGCCCCTCTATATCAGTACTTCTATCTCGCATAAAACTTCTAATCTTACTTGAAGACCCTAATGTACGTGTAAATATTTTACGCTCAACAGGTTTCTCGGGAATACTCTTATCTAGATAATCTACAAAAAGATAACTTTCACGATTTAAAATGTAATCCATTGGATCAATTTTTCTAGAAATAAAGTGGATAAACGAAATATCAGGTATAAAATTGGGTCTTAATTGATTATGAGAGTCAGAGTTTTTATCTTGAATATCACGTGGATTCATTTGATTTTTATTAGAGAAGGAGTTTTCTGAAATTTTGTTTTTATCATCTGATTTATCTTCAAATGGAGAACGAGGAGCAGTAAAATAATTATAATCTTGATGAGGATCTGCATTCCCATCAGCAGTGAAGGCAAAGCCTTTATCAGAAATGTTATACCCTAATGGACATAAACTATTTCCAACGAAATAAAAAGACTCATTGAGAGCCAATGCAGCTGGAATGTAAGTATCCTTTCCAGCATCTGAATCCTCAGTAAAGCCTTGCGAAAACAAAGGATAATAAAAATCTTTACCATAAATATTGTAATAAATAGATAATAAAAGAGATTTTAAGTGAGTGCGTTTATTAATCATTAATTGACCACTTTCAGTTGAGAATTCTGGTATTGAAATTTTCTCTTGCGAAAACGGATCTTCTTTTGATCCTGATTTTGAATTTTGCTTCAAATTGTTGTAGATATGATTTTCAGAGTTTTTCAAGTATGGTGGAAGTTGAAGGTTAGCAATTCGATAAAAAGAAGAATGAGTCGTACTCAACCATAAGTCTGGCCAAAGAATTAAACCAAAAGTTGTGAAGGGATTTGAATTAAATAAATTGTCAACATTCACAGTGGGAATTGTTTTTGAAGAAAGAAATAAGACGGATTCGAAAGATGAACCTAAAATAGCTAAAGGAGCAAGTAAAGCTTCAGCTGATGTTAAATCATCAGCAAAGGTTTCTAAATTTCTATAACCCAAAACTTGTGGTAAAATAACACAAGTTGCATTTAATGGGGCCAAAATATCATTACAAATATTTTCATTATAAAAATCTATATTTGGTATAATAATTTCAATGGGTAAAACTGAGCCTCTGTTTCTTAAAATTCGTGAAATGATTACTAAAGAAGGATAATCAGTTTCAGCTAAAAGTGACATTACAATTCCATTCCCGTTATATAAACCATCTGGAAACTCAGAAAGTACATTTGAAATATAAACAGAGTGTTGTTTTTTTAAAACTTCTTGTTGAACTTCAGATATTAAAAGCCAATCATCTACGGCATTTCCATTAAATTGATAATTTTTTTTTGCATTACCTCGAGGATATAATGATAATGATTCAATTCTGGGAGCACATTTTTTTAATAAATAAAATAAATCATCATAAAAAGATCTAAATAAAAGTGCAGATGGAGAATTAAATGAGATTTTTAAATCAATATCTGAATCATGTTTATCTTTATTATTTTTATGATTATCATTATTGTTTCTATTTTCATAAGAATCAAATTGTTTTAAGATTTCAGAATTTTCAGAGTTATCTAAACCTGCAAGATTCTCAGAATTTTCTAAATTATCTTGATAAAATTTTTCTTTTAAATCTGAAGAAGACGCTTGTAATATTTTTAAATCTTTTATTTTAATTTTACCATCAGGTATTAAAAAATAAGGTTCTATTAGTTCACCTGATCCTTGATAATATAATCTTGAAGGATGAGAAGATAAATTTTTATCCTTTTCAGCAGAATTATTTCCAGTAAAAAATAAAGATTTTAATGTTATAAAAATTAAAAATATAGCTAAGATACCATAAATTAAAAATCTAACTTGAATCTGGGACTGATAATTTTTACGTTTCCTGTAGAACCCTTTATGAACCGGTAATTCGTTCATGATGAAAATCAATTGAGATTTTTAACAGTTATTACTATGTTGTAAATTATAATATAATGGTGAATTCTATTTATTGATTATTAGAAGAATTCTATATATCAATTATATTGAATCAATATGAATAATACCAATAGGAAGTTATTTTTTTAAATGAAATATAGTATGTAATTCATAAACACAGTTTAAAAATGAATTTATAAATAAACCAATATTAATTAATTATAGAACCAATATTAATTAATTATAAAACAAATATTAATCAATTATAAAATAAATATTAATCAATGATAAAATAAATATTAATCGATTATAAAATAAATACTAATTAATATTGAAACAAATGCCTATTAATCAAAATTAATGTGGAAATGATAAATAGGTTCAAAAAAAAAAAAAAAAATAGTAATAATAATAATAATAGTAATTACCGTTAAAAGAAAAATCTGATGAGAAAGGAAATTACTTACCCTACAGTGTTTCTATGGAACTTTCTCGTATAGAATAATTTTTGAAGCTTACGTATAATGCAAATGGGGCGTATTAAATAAAAGATGTAAATCTTATAAGTAGATAGGTGTATATTTATGGGTATATATTTATTGTTTTGAGATTGCAGTGTAGTATAGTATACACAATATAGTATTATACAATATGGTATTATACAATATGGTATAGTATACTATATTATATTGATATACTACAATATACAATAATCCAGTATAGCAGTACAAACATGAAGTATAGGATGGTGGCTTAATATGGAACAAGCAATAAGTATACTATAAAATATAAAGAGCATATGATAATTACTATACATTCAAACTATATAGTGTAGAATATAAAGTATACAAGAGAAATAAAATATGATATAACGCATAATATATTAAAGTGTAATAATATAGTATAAAATAATATAGTAAAGTATAATATAATATAATATAATAAAATATAATATAATATAATATAATATATTATAATATAAAATTTAACAATATATAGTATATAAATGATTTTAATTAATCAGTACATACAATAATTATATTCTAAATATAGTCATTATTAAATGCTAAAATATGCTATGTGCACAATACATTTAGTATAATATAAAGCACAATATAGTAAGTATGTAGTATAATATAAAAAAGTATATATAATATAGTGTATATAATATAGTATATGTAATATGTATAGCGTAGTATATAGTATGTATAGCATAATATACAATATATATATATAGTGTAGTATAGTATAGTATGTAGTATAATATGGTGATATAATATAATATATTATATACTATAATATGATAATATAACGTAATATACTATATTCTGTATATAGCATAAGATAATATAACATAGAAAAACAATTACTATACATACTATACAATGTATAGTTAATAGCATCTTAACTAGCCATACTGTCTATCAATATACAATAATTTCTATCAATATACAATAATTTATTGCTATCATTACTACAGCAACATTAATTAACCCTGCAAATATTGCTCGTTTTGTAAAAAATCCTTATCAGTTGTCATTATAATTAATCCGCGAATATCAAAATTGACTATTCGTGATGACTATATTTTTTTAAAAAGTTATAAATTATTTAAATTTATTAATTATTATTATCATTATCATTATTATCATTATCATTATTATCATTCCTATCATTATTATTATTATTATTTTAAATATAATTAATTATTTTATTTTATTTTAAATTTTACTTTCTTTAAAGTTTTATTCAATATTTTAGTTATTACCTATTAAGATAAAAATAATAAATAATCGCTATTTTTATTGGCTATTGGTAACGCTAACAGTTCTTATCTATAAATTGTCTCGACCGGTTTGATCTTCTGATCTTCAATTTTTAACCTCGTTTAATTTATATTTTATTTTTATCGGTTTTCTCAATAATTATATATAATATATTATTATATTATATGATATAATATTATTATACTATTGGCTTAGCGTTGTATATATGGGTTACCAGGTTGATTAGTGCAAATTGGATATACATATACAAATAGGTACAAATAGGTACAAAATATATACAAATATATTTTCATAGATATATACACATTTATATATATATACACATTTATATATATATACACATTTATATATATATATATAAAGACACATATATTTACACTCATATTATGAAACATGTACTCGTCCATTCGAAACCCCCTCACCGGCGTTGAAGTCGCCCTATCTTACAATTCTAATTCATTTTCAAACTCACCATTATCATCAAATAGAACAAATTCTGTTAGAGAAACAACTGCTGAATTAGCTGATAGAGCTCTTGATGAAGTTGCTTATTCTCAAGATGATTCTTATTCTATAGATGAAGATTATTCATCAAATAAAATAAAAAATAACTCAACTTCAATTGATTCACAATTAAAAAATCCTCTTTCTTTTCCAAAAAATTCCGTCCCTTTAAGGAATTCATCTGATAATAATTTAAATTTAAATGATCAATCTTCACTATCTTTTAATACTGATAAATCTCATCTTTCTTCCTTACTAAAACAATCAAAATCTCAACTATCTTTAAATCTTGCTGCACAATCTACAAATCAAATTAAAAATCAAAATAATAATAATTCAAATATAATTCCTAATAAAAATATAAATACTTTAACCAAATCTTCAACTCAATACAATTCTCCTAATGATATTCAAAATTCAATTAAAACTTCCTCATCTGTTTCATCTAATGCTACTTTGCATTTACCAACTGAACAATCTCCATTGTTAACTAATGATTCCCTTACAAATAATACAAATACTGATTATCCTGTTAATTATAATACTAACGAGTTTAATAATCAATCTCAATATATTGAACTAGGGATTCCACCTTCCAAACAACCAAGTAAACTAAATCCTTTAAGATTATTAAATAAAATTCCTTTTAAACAAAAAAAAACTGTCACTTTTCCTTCAATTCAAAATAACAATAATTCAACTCCATTCGATTCTCACAATAATAACAATGAAAATAAATCTGCATTATTAAAAAAAATTATTTATGATCCAATAAAATATACACCTTCAGTAATATTAGGCTTATTATTAAATATTTTAGATGGCTTATCATATGGAATGATTTTATTCCCATTAGGTACTCCTCTTTTTGCTGATTTAGGTCCAGCTGGTCTTTCAATGTTTTATGTATCATGTATTGTTTCTCAATTAGTTTACTCTTTAGGAGGGAGTGTTTTCAAAGCTGGAATAGGTTCTGAAATGATAGAGGTAGTCCCTTTTTTCCATTCTATGGCTTTCTCCATAATGGATAAAGCTGGTAAAGGTAATCCAGCTGAGCATGCACATGAAATTATTGCAACAACCGTTACTTCTTACGCATTTTCTTCAATTATTACTGGAATGGTTTTTTTCCTTTTGGGATATGCTAGACTAGGTTCATTAATTGGTTTCTTCCCTAGACATATCCTTGTCGGTTGCATAGGAGGTGTTGGCTATTTTTTAACTGCTACTGGAATAGAAGTATCTGCTAGACTTCCTGGTAATTTAGAATATAATTGGTCTACATTAAAAGCTCTAATTCAGTTAGATACTCTATTTCTATGGACAATTCCACTCACTTTAGCTGTCTTACTCATGCTTATAGAGTCCCGATTTCATCATCCATTAATTGTACCTACTTATTTTATACTTATCTTTTTCATTTTCCATTTAGTGGTAGCTTTAATTCCTGGAATTTCTCTTCCATTGGCTCGTGAAAATGGTTGGGTTTTTTATGTACCTACTTCTTCACAAGCTCCCTGGTGGTCTTTTTATAAACTTTATGATTTTAATGCTGTAAATTGGTCAGCATTTTTTTCTACTATACCTGCCATGTTTGCTCTTACATTTTTTGGAATTTTACACGTTCCAATTAATGTACCAGCTCTTGCAGTATCCATAGGTTATGATAATATTAATGTTGATCGTGAATTAATTGCCCATGGAGTTTCGAATGCACTTTCTGGCTTATTAGGAAGTATCCAAAATTATCTTGTATATACAAATAGTGTTCTTTTTATAAGATCTGGCGCAGACTCTCGTTTAGCTGGAGTAATGCTTGCCATTGGAACTTTCTTAGTTATGATTTTAGGCTCGGTTGTAATAAATTATATTCCAGTGATGGTTGTCGGTGCTCTTATCTTTTTACTTGGTTTTGAATTACTCAAAGAAGCTCTTTATGATACTTATGGACGTTTAAACAGACTTGAATATTTTACCATTATTGTAATTATTTTAATAATGGGAATATTTGATTTTGTTTATGGAATATTAGCTGGAATTATATTAGCATGTGTTTCCTTTGTTGTCCAAACCTCTCGAAAGTCTGCAATTCGTGCTACTTACACTGGTGTTCAACTTCATTCAACCGTTCGTCGTCATATATTACAACAAAGATTTTTAAAACATGTTGGAAAACAAACATATGTTATCCAACTTACTGGGTTTTTATTTTTCGGTACTATTGTATCATTAGAAAAACATATGAGAGATTTATTAAAAGAAAATAATTTTGCTAATTTACCTATTCGAAATTTAATCATGGATATGTCTAATGTCCGTGGTTTGGATTACTCAGCGGCCGAAGCATTTTTACGAATGAAACGTTTATTGGATCTTCGAGGTGTAACTTTAATTCTTTGCGGAGTTTCGGCTAATTCAGATGTTGGAAAAGGTCTTATAGCTGTTGATTTATGGGAAGACGAAAAAAATGAACAAACTTGTCGTATTTGTCATGATTTAAATTCTTCTTTAGAATGGAGTGAAAATGAATTATTGACAGAAATTTATCGTCAAAGAGAAATCTCTCGTAGAAGATTAAGTGTTTCCCACAATAAAACAAAAAATGATAACAGCAATGCTCAATTGGAATCTCAACAGAAAAAACCGTTAATAGGGCACAATGAAACTCAAAATAATGCATCTATTTCGTCCTCGAGCCTTGGGAAATCAGATAATCAAAAAACCAATAATCAAATTTTTCATCCTAAAGATAAAAACGCAATAGTTTCCTCTCATGTATCTTCCTCGTTATCTTCTTCTGTGTCAGCACAAAAACCAGTTTTATCTGATGTTAATTCAAGTGGTATTCCTGCTAGAACTCCTGGTACAACGGCTGCAACAGCTGCCGCTATGTCAGCTTTAGGATTCACATCCATGAGTATAGGTGCAGGTACTCCAACTTCTAAGTTTGCATGGGCTTCATTTGATCATTTGTCATCTTCTCCTCGCAGAATGCAAGTGCAACAGGCTGTTAATCAAACAATGAAAGAAACTCCAAAACACTTGAAACTACCACATTCACATGCACATGAACTATCACACAATACAGAGTCAAGTCAGCCTTTAATGCTTTTGATGCAGTGTTTTTATGACATTAGTTTTAAAGGAGAAGAGTTTTGGAAGGAAATAGCTCCATACTTTACTAAAGAAGAGTATAAGGCTGGATATGTTTTATATAGAGCTGGTGAACCTGCAGAGGCTTTTTATGTTATTGAAAAAGGAATTTTACGGGTAGATTATAACTTGGAACAAGAAGGTATTCAGAGACTTTCTGAATCTATTCTTGCAGGAACAACATGTGGGGAGTTACCATTTTTTGGAGAAACACCGCGAACTGCAAGTGTAGCAGCTGAAAGAGATACAACTGTATGGAAATTAGATAAGGCCTCTTGGAGAAAACTTCAAAGAAATCCTGAAGCTGCAGAAGAATTATTAGAATGTGCTTTAAGGTTAACATCTGAAAGAATGAACACGATGTTTGGCTTTGCTATGGCAAATGCAGGTTACAACACATCTTAATATTTAATATCTCAATTTTTCGTTTGTTTTTGACATTACTTTGGATTTTAAATTAAAAATGTGAAAATTTATTTTTATTTCTTGTTTTTATTTTGTTATTTTCTTGTATTTATTTATTAACTACTGAGATTACTTGTCAGATGTATATAGCAAATGTATTTCTTAGATGCTTATTAACACTAAGTAGTTGTAAAAAAAAATAAACATAAAAATAAATAAAACTATAAAGATAAGTAATAAATATAAATATATATGAGTGAAAGAAAATTACCTAGAAAGTATTCCATTTTCAATCATTAATCCTAAAATGGAACTTTAAAGGTAATTAATGACTTTATTTTAATCAAAAGACTAATACCACAACTAATATTGCAAAACATAGCTATTAAAACAAATAGCAATATGATTGAATAATCTATTATTTGATTTGTAATTACTATTATGGGTTATATTTATAAATGTGATTACCAAACATACTCATTTATTAAATTATATATGTTCCACAGGTTCTTCTTGCAATAAATCTGGATTATCCTTGTGAACATAAAACCATAGGATGCGTTTTTCAACTACACCATTAAACAACAAAGTTCCATATACTAATAAAATAAACCCGACAAGTTGTAAATATTTAAAACTTTCCCAGCCTAGAATAAGAGAAACCAACCAAATACCAATTGTTCTACAAGTATCAATTTGTGAACGTGTAGAAGCGGACACAGTACGGGTTACTGATAAACCAAAAAAATTAAAAGCTGCAATAGAAACCATAATTGCAATAGAGGAAATAATTAAATTTGAAGAAGAGAATAACTCATTAAAACCAGTAACAATATCAAAATATGAACCATAACCAGTTGGTTTCCCGTTTAAATAATTTTTACGGGATTTCAAACCAATTGTAGGATATGTTATTGATATTAAAAATATAGTTAGAAAGGTTCCAAAAATACCTTCATATGCAACAGCATGAATAGGCTCTAAAGCATAATTTTCTAAAATATGCTCTTCAGTAACAAACTGAGTGGCAGTAGCAATTTGACCAAATGCAACTAAAGAAACACCAATTATACCTTGACCCAATGTATATCTAGAAGGAGTATCATCAACAGAAGATAAAGCATTAGAAAGACCAACAATAAAAACACCAGTAAGAACTATAAAAAGAGCAAACCATTGGTAAGCAAAAAGTTTACGTTTAAGAAATAAAACTGAGAAAATTCCTACAAAGAGAACCAATGCACCTCTTGTCATTTGATATATAGAAACTGGTATAAATAATAGTCCAGTTTGCATAACAGTAGTGCCAATAATATCACAAAATGCTGGAATAGCCATCCATAAAATATTTTTACCTTCAAGTTCTGGAACGTCTGATATGGTTGTATGCCTTGTTTCTGATGTGAGTAGAGGTACAGTTAAGATCCCATCATCACTTTCTGCATCTTCATCATTTGGAGTTTCGTCTATGTCACTATATAATAAAGAAGAATTTTCAATATTATTAATGATACTATTATTATTATTATTATCATTCTTTTTGTACCTTCTGTAAACTAGCTTCACTCTCTTGATAAATAGATGTAACGCAATAAAACTAAAACAAGCGGCCTCTGCCAAAAACATTTGTAATGATTGAATTACAGGTTGCTCAAAATATTTTCTTTCTTGTGGATCAGCACTTTCACAGTTATCGACACATTGTTGATCTTGAAATCTTAAGAGTTAATCATTAAATATATACAAGTGACATATGTTGTTAAAATTTGTATTATAATTCTACTTTATAAAATAAAAGTATTTTTAAAGTTTAACTTACTTTGTCAATAAGGAGTTTGAGCATCCTGTTACTAGCATTCCAATTATCAGTATTGGAATCTAAAGAAGAAAAAAAAAAATCAAATTATAAAATTAAGTTAGCATTTCAATAGTCTCAAATATAAAATTTAACAACTTATCAAAGCGTACAACTAGAGTTTTAAAATTCTCCATTTTATTATATTAAATTTTATTCTACTAATTTTATAATCATGAAATTTAGTACTTTTAATTTTAGGATAAAATAAAATAGAATAAATTAAATTAAAATAAATTAAATTAAATTAAATTAAAGTAAAATTTATAAAGTATTATTTTTATTTGTGTATTCACTATCCTACAAAATAAAATTTCAACTAAAAAGTTCTATTTATTATATAATGGTACATATTCAATATACAGATAAATAAAGAGAAAAAAACCACTAATAATTAATAATAATACATAATAATACATACTACTATTTAATAAACAATCCCTTTGTGCATTTTCCACATATATGTAATTAAATTCTTTGTCTAATATAATAAATTTATGCACTACCTAAAATTATAAAAACATAAAGCCAATATATTTAATATATTAATATTGTTTCTTATGCCAACCCAATAATTTATTTTAAAATAGTAAGCAAAACTAATTCTTTCACATAGTTTAATTTCATTATATTTAATAAAAATTCTTTCTTATTAAATAATTATTATAATTAATGATATAATATACGTGAACTATGAGTTAAACTGCATCTTTTGAAGCCATTCGAGGTGCTTTTTCATTTATTTTGTATTTGTGGGATAAATGTACAAAGAAACAATCGTATTTCTATAGAAACAAAATAGCTTAAATTGATATTTTTTTGTGTTTTGTTTTTCATATATTTACGTAATAAAATATGGGGTTTTCGGTCAGTAAAAATTCGTAATCGTATATCTTAAAAAATGTAGTGATAATAAAAACATTAAAATGACATTTATTTTCTATTATAGTTTAAATTTAGAGAAATTGACAATCAGTATAGTATTTGTATATGATAGTTATATATAGTTTTTTCTGTAGCACCTTTATCAAAACAATTTCTCAGGACAATTTCTGAATTTTAGACGTTATGACAACTAAATTTTGCTGTTTTTAGAAACATCAGCTGATAAGTGAATTATTCTTTTCAAAACATACCGTTCTATACAATAACTTATTTAACATTTTTTTTTTTTCACTTCAGCATTTTATTATATCAAATACCAGATTTATTTTAGTTTATATGTAATATTTATGATTAATATTTATGTAAATTATTGTTTAGCTTTATTTTTGAACTTTTAAAAATTTCATGTATCGTTGAAATTTCCAAAGCTTAGGAAGTTTTTTTTAAAAAAGTTAGCTTTACACATTTTTATTTAGTATTAAATTACAAACATTAAATGTTAAATTTTATTATAATTTATTCCTCCCAATCAATAGGGATGTATCACAATGTTATGAATAAATGGCAATTATTTTGTATGCTTCCCTATGATTCCCATTTATAAAAATATCTATTTGATATTTCTTAATATATAAAATATGAAACTATTAGAACAAATAATTATCTATAAACCTTATTATCTTCAATGGAGATCTATCTTTATATTTATCATACTATCTATAGCATATTATTGAATTATAAAAAAAATAATATAAATAATTTTTCTAGTAAATACATATTAAAGTTTAAATTTTTTCATAGCAGAATAAATTCTAATAAAGTTTTTTAACACAATTGCTAAATGCAAGGGTAATTTAAATTGCATATATTTTTTTAATAAATTATAAATATGAGAAAGCAATACTAGAAAGTAAAAGATTATTTTTAGTAAGATTTAAAAATATATAATATTACTTAATTATTCATATGACTTATCCATTGCTTATTATAGAAATTGGGCTTACTAGATACAAATTAAACAGATATAATCTTTTTTTAATCTACTTTCATTTTCTTAGTTATATTAGCATTTTTATTTATTTTTATTTTTTATTAATTATCTTTTACTAATTTCAACATGTTTATATCATTTTAGTTATTTAATCTTTTTTATTTATACTTGCTTTAAATATCTTTCAGTAATTTTAATATTTTTATTTTTTTAATTATTTAATTGTTTCTATTTTTATTTACGAGACATCTTTTACTACTTTCAATGTTTATATTATTTTAATTATCTAATTGTTTCTATTTTTATTTAAATTCTTGATCTTAGATTTTTATTTTACAATTCAAATTAAAACCGTTTTATAAAAGTTCAGTTACAGATTAAAAGTATTAATATCTAAAAAAATAAGATGAA